>NAJO01000076.1:0-122181 GCA_002077065.1 Cryoendolithus antarcticus
CATCATGATATCAGGAGAGGGTTGGGGTCCCAGCTGCCATATCAGTTCCCTTTACAACGTCCTCCAGGTCTGCGAACACAATGGTCGATTCAAACCTGATGGAAACAGTGGAGAAGAGGGCCGGAAGAAAGAGCACACGATGGTATCCTGATGCCATGTTGCGTGCTGATATCTATGTCCCTTAGTCTGCGTTCGCGTGGAGTAACTCGGCGACACAGCTAGGCTCAGTCAGGCAGTCGCAGCCGGCATGAGCGATCAACCTCGAGCAGCACCCATCGAGGGTAATAGCATTATGACACACATTCTATGACCCATCGCCGTATACAGCCTGGTTTGAACGTTTATCAGTACATTTACAGAGTGTCAATACACTAGCATTCCGTCAGGACCACTGAGCAAATTTGCAACGAGACCGTCTCATCACGTCCGAAGCGATGGCAATCCAGTACGCCCCAGATGCTCGCAGCAAGGCCAACAGGCTTAGCAAGCGCAGTAAGCTGTACACTATGAACACTCCAAGTCACAAGCAGTTCTAACATCTCCCAGCAACCTACGATGCGCCGCTCATCCACTCCCTAATCAACTCCTGCCCGATTCTGCATGTCTCATTTAACGCCCCCCTGTCCGAGTCTCAAGACTCTCAAACCCAATTCCCCACGATCCTCCCCATGCTAGGAGCAATCGGCACTTTCCCTTCCTCATCGTCCGTAGAAGACGAAGCAGAACCACACCTCTACCTCCACGGCTCCTCAGCCGCCCGTCTCTTCAAACTCACACCCCAAGGTGGCCTCCCCCTCTGCATAGCAGCCACACACGTAGACGGCTACGTCCTCGCCCTAGCACCCTTCCACAACAGCTGCAACTACCGCTCAGCCGTCGTCTTCGGTCTCGGGTCCCCCCTCACAGACCCCGAGGAAATCGAGTTCGCCCTCAAAGTCATTACGAATAACTCCATCCCGTCGCGCTGGGAGAATAGTCGCCACCCGCCGACGAAAGCTGAGATCACTTCCACGGGAATCCTGAAGGTCAGGATTGAGACTGCGTCTGCGAAGGTCAGGACTGGAGGGCCGAGCGATGATCGGGCGGATTTGAAGGACGAGGCGTTGGTGGGGAGGACTTGGACGGGTGTTGTGCCGATGTATAGTGTGCTGGGGACGCCGATGGAGAGTGAGTATAACAAGGTGAAAGTCGTGCCGGATTATCTGGGTGAGTGGGTTGAGGATGCGAATTCGATGGCTGAGCAGGTAGCGGTGGACGCTGTGGAGGGGTAGACCTTCATCTAAGGAGTGGATCTCAATCTGGCTTGACCTGAGCTTGCAGGACAGGTGTGGGGATGTATAGAGTCTGGGCCTGTGGCGTAGAAGCTAGAGCGGCTGTAGTCCAGGATTGATCTTCAGTCGAGTCCGCCGCATCTTGACTGCTGTAGACCTCAGATGTCTCGCAGGACGTCTGTCATAAGGCATAAGTCCTCTGTCGCCTGCCGCGCCGCCTATACGATGTGGGCTGGTTTCCCAGAGCAGTCGCAAATTATACGGCGAGCGCTCACGGCGCTCTTCGACATGATTGCCATCAGACACCCAAGCCTTGACATCCGCGTACTCGCGAGTCTGTTGCCGGACCATGCGGACATCCCCAAACACACGGCGGTACAAGATGCCTTGCTCCTCAGCAGACCAATCGGGTACGACGAATGCGTGATCAGACGCATGAACGTTACCACTTCTCCAGATCCGCTGAGCATGAAGCACGTAATGCGCCAGGGACAACCGGTTGCGCTCCATGATCTGGGCATTTGCGGGGATCATAGACGCCGACGGTCCAAACATTACCCACAGTTGCTGTCTCAGAGCTTCGCGAACGACCTGAGTCTTCACGTGAAATCCTCGTCCTCTCAGCTTCTTGAGTATAATCAACCCCCGCGCCCATACTGGAATATCGAACATGTCCTCAGCATCGTGCGATGCGGATATTGCCAAACGTTTCTCATCCGAATTCGACTCGTGAAGCAGATCACGTTGACCTGCATCGCGTATACCCCACATCACAATAGCACGCAGCATGTTATCGGTCAATGCGGCCCTCAGCACAGCTTTGCTGGAGATCCGAGTCGGATCATGCGTCCTCGGCGGTCGTGTCAAGGGCTTTGCGTCCTTGTGATAATGCTCGACCAGCCAAGTAGTAATCGTCTCAACCCCATCCATATTATACTCCATGCCATAACGCTTTAGCAGCTCTGTCCAGATGAACGGAGGTACATGTTGGCCGTGCTCTGCTGCATAGATACAGGCTTTCAGTACGAAGTCACGAGCGACTCGCTCGTTGCCCACAATGCCACCGCTCGGGACAGGCTGCTTACCACGTGTCCGTATGGGCAAAACATACTTCCTCAAGAAGTTGATAGAACGTACGGAGAGCGGCATTCCTTCCGACTGGATGTGCTGGAATGCTTTCGTGACGCCGTCCCAGTTACCTTGCTTGGCACAATGCTGCAGTATTCTGTTCCACACCGAGTGGTCCAGATTCACATCCGCCTGCTGCAGGCACAGCAGCGTAAGCTGAACCTGTAAGCCATCACCTGCCTCCACGAAATTGGCAAGCAGCGTCTTTTGCATGTGCGAGTCATCGTGATTCTCAGGATGCTGGTCGCTGCATATGAGTGCCCGGTACAGCTCTTCCGAGCGGTCGTTGACTACCTTACAAAGCAGTCGAGTATACATACAGTCCGTAAGCTGTAGTCCCGCTGCTTTGATCTGCGTGAGTCTTGAATCCACATCATGTGTCAACTTCGTCCGCATGGCCAGCTCGCGGAGTGCCAGTGGACCCAACGCTTCGACACCCAGGATATTAAGTGTCCGTATGACAAAGTCGATGGAAAATGCCGATGTAGCGAACAGCTTGGCGCAGAATGAGTCGCTGATGAGTTTTGGTGTAATGCCATGCACTTCGCCCAGTAGACTGTTCAGCATGGACCGAGGAGAGGCAGGTGTAGCTACGGCAGGTCCTTTGCGCAGACTCCGGTTCGGCACTGAGGTATTGCCTCTGTCATCTTCCACATGGCCCAAGAGCCGTGAGACCACAGATATAGCAGCGTATCCCGCACTCGGCATGTCACCATGGCGTACAAAGAGGTCATGCCATGCATCCACATCAGCTTCATCGCCATGTTCGAATACAATCGGCATACAGTGGTCGTAGCAGTCGTGCTCTGCCACAGCATCGTAGATTACTTCAAACGCATGAAATGCAATCTTCTTACTTGCGCTCTGCAGCACGTCCGCCACAAGTCTTCGCGCATCGCCAGATCCATACCAGTTGTCTCGTACCAGCCGACGATGCCACTTTAGTACGACAGACTGCTGATCATCATGCGTATTGGATGCAATTCGGAGCAGACGACCGATCATGCGAGTGTAAAGGTCTCGAAGTACCTTGCCATGCGCAACGCGCAAAACATTCGCATGACGATAGATGCCCCAGAGCTCGCCATGCGGTCTACCAGCACGCTCCATGGATATGCCGGCATCGAAAATGGAGTTCCAGAGCACGTCCGCATGCGGTCCTTGAACCGGCAGATCAATGGTGCGCAGCCGCAGGCCATGGTAGACAGCCATGACACCGTGGTGCCCATGTAATCGCTGGCGAAACTGCAGGATTTGGATCCAAGCTGACCAATTCTCTGCGTTGCTTGAGCGATCGATCAGAAGCTGCCCCTTCAGCTCTCTGGATTCGACACTACATTGATGCATCGTTATGGCGAAATCGTCCTCAGGCTGTGTTAGCTGCTTTGAGGAGTCTCCAGGGTCGTCGGAGCTGGGTAACCGAAGACTCAAGGCGACTGCGACTCGTCCTGTGGACAGTTTCGCCTCGTGAGAGATCGGCTCGAGATTGCTAGCGTCCGATCGTGGGGCATCATCGTTGCGGGCGACCTCCGCCAGCCCAGTACTGGCGTAGCGAAGGCATTGCTGCCTCAACGTGACCAGCGACGACTGAGATGACTGACCATGAGTACGCCTACTCTCCGGACCTATGAGCTGGCGCAGTAATCGCAGCGTCGTCGGTCTCCCGAGCCATCGATCGAATCGTGCAAGAAGCATTGCCGACCAAGGCTCACTGCCGAGCCCCTATCCGGTGCCATTGCATCGGTCAGATGTGTAGACCGGATATGGATGCCGGTAATATCGCAGCCCTACGTTTCGATGAAGTCCAACTCTCTCCCGACGTGCCTCAGGCATTCAGATCTTGGCCCCGCTCTAGATCGGCGGCTCGGAAAGCTTGTTCGAGCGGCTACGTGCACCCATGTCCATGTGGCCAGCCTTCCTCGTGCAACTTGAGCTGATCATCGACTGGATTGGCTCTCGAGTCCGTGGAAAGACCCAGGGAGGAGGACCAAAGAGCTACGGAGCGGGCTGGAAACGAGTGGCGCATCGCTACATACACCCTCTCAGCGACTCCCGAGTCATCGCGCCGCCCAAGCAAGACCCCTACCACCCTCCTCCACCCCCTCGCCAACGCAAGAATGGCCACGACCGACGGCCCCCTAACATTCACCGCAACTCCCACAGTAACTCTCGACTTCTCCCCCAGCTCCACCTCCGGCCCACCCCCTTTCAGCGACTCCGCCAACCCCTCCCCCCCCTCCAACCCGGGGTCTCCCGACGACGGCACATCCACCGGCCTAATATCCCACTACTTCATCTTCATCGCCCTCCTCCTCTGCGTAGCAGGCATAATCTTCTTCTTCATGTTCCGGCGGCGCCGGAAAGCAATGCTGCGGTATAACGCTTATCAGCAGTCGCAGCAGCAGGCTGGCGGGAGGGGAGGCATGGGAGGAGGATGGGAGATGCAGCCGCCGAATTGGAGGGGTGGGTGGAGGGGCGGAGTACCGGGGATTGGTGAGGGGAGGGGGCTGGAAGCGGTTGAGGGGTTGGATGAACGGGGGGAGGCGCCGCCGGCTTATGTTGCTAAGATGGATGGGCCTGCAGAGGTGAGGCACGGAGAGGCCCCGGCTGAGGGACCGGCTGGGATCAGTGCACCGCCGCATACGCTTAGCAGGGAGCAGAGTGGACTGCGGGATCCGCCGCGATATCAATGACCGTGGACCGCCAGCCACGAGGCAGCGGCTCTCGGGAACTATTGGCAGGGCATAGTCGCAAGAGGAAGCTGAGCTCGACATCATGCTCACGGGCGATCTGTTGCCGCGAAGTGTGACTTGCGGATGTTGAGGTTGCGACTGACGGACGGAGGACAAGAAGCAGCTGCCTACCGCCCCGCCAAGCAGAACAGCGTCGCGACAACATTGCAGAACGGCAGCGGCCCAGTGGGCAAGGGTTCGTGTGACGATCGCAGCGGGCGTCGGAAGCAAGGGTGCATGGCGCAGGCTCGAGAGCAAGATAAGGGTGTTGCAAGGGCATTTGAACGCGGACACGGAGAGGCAGCAAGGAGCGTGCTCGTGGCGTCGGCTGTACAGCATGGTTCGTTTGGTGAGCAGTGATTCTGCTGGGGAGGACAAGGAATTCGTGCGCAGATGTAGATGGCAGAAGTGGTGTATAGTACAAGAAAGCTCGTTTTGCTCGCCCTCTCCTCATCAACCCCAAAGCCCCCTTCTGCAAAGGCCCTACGATACTCATACCCTAATCCATCCCCCCACCACCCGAATTCCGGGCCCTATTCACCACCTCCCCTGGCTATCTCTGCGCCATACCCTGCCCCATCCCCTGCAGCCTACTAGCCAACTGCGGATACTTCTCCTGCACCTCCAGCTGCGTCCGCGTCGCCTCGGCATAGCTAAGCGCATTCACGATCTCGCCTTCGGTCCTGCTAAGCTCGGCGGCGCGCTCGAAGTACTGCAGTGCGTCGGTGACTTTGCCTTGTTGGAGGAGGAGTTGCGCCATGGTTGCTACGGCGATGTCGCATTCAGGGTCGACTGGGAGGTTGAGTCAGCAAACGGTAGAGGAGTGGGCATAGGGGGGTGGGGATTAGAGTAAACGTACTTATGAGCGCTTTCTGACACAGCGCCTCCGCGCCCGCGAAATCCTGTTTCCATTGGAAGAGAGCCAGGGCCTTGTTGATCAAGGGGAGGACGTTCATCCCCCCACCCTCTCCCACAGCCTTCCGCTCCATCTCAACAGCCGTCTCAAACTTCTCCACCGCCTCCTGGAACTTCTGCTGATCCAGCAGCAACTCGCCATAATAATTGTACACATCTGACTTGTCGCCAAAACTCTTGATACACCTTCTGAACGTCGCCATACTCGACGCGACGCTCCCCATCTTGTACTGGGTTACACCGAGCTGGATGTGCGAGAAGATGAATTTCGGGTCTAGGTCGATGGATTTCTGGTAGTCGGCCGCGGCTTCGGTGAACTCGGAGAGGATGAAGTGGAGTTGGGCGCGGTGGTAGAAAATATCTGGGTCTTGAGGGGAGTGGGAGGTCGCGAGTTCGAAGTCTTGGGCTGCTTCGTCGCGTTTGCCTTGGTGTACGTGTTAGCTGTGGGATGAGTGTGGGACAGGGTTAAAATGGCTCACTTTGCTCGAGGTGCATGCTCGCGCGCTTCACGTAGGACTGCACAAGCGAAGGGTCGAGCTCAATGGATCTGTTCAAGTCATCAAGCGCAGCGTCGTTGTCCCCCTTCAAGTAGCGGAATGTGCCGCGCATGTTGTAGGCATACGCTTCATGCGAGTCGAGTCCGCTTATTGAGATTGCCTGGTCGAATGCTTCGGATGCCTCGGTGTAGCCTTCGCCAGTCTTATGTTGTATCGCTTGCAGGCCCTTTCGCAAGTACCACGGTCCACTCTCTTCGCTCAGATCCGCCGCATCGTCCAGACCTTCAGGCAGATCGCGAGCGCGGAATGATTGCAGATAGTTCGAGACGAATGTGGGTGATGGGAGCTTCTTAGTCTTGCCCTCAAGTATAGTCTTAGCCTTGGACTCAGCCAGCTTCTTCAACAGCCTCTCCACAGACTGTGCCGAAGCCTCGTTCTGGAATTGATCGATGATGCAGCTGGCAGTGTAGTCAAGCAGCGCTTCGCTGAACATGCTCTCCTGCTCGTAGGCATTCGCTCTTCGGTTCAATGCCTTGACATATTCCGGGTCGATGTTGATAGCCGCAGTAGTGTCCTCGATGACTTTCTCCCAGTTGCTCATGGCGTTCCAGCAAGCAGCGCGGTTCGAGTAGAAGACGGCGTCGGCTTTGCAGAGAATAGCTTGGCCGTAGAGATCGATGGCTTTGATGTAGTCTTTGCTGCCGTATGCCTTGTTGCCCGCTGCCTTCAGCTTGCCAGCGTACTCTTTCCGTTGCGGTTCTGATAGCGAGGTGACGCTCTCTTCCGTGATTTCAGGCAGCTCGTCGCTCTCCTCTACTACTGCGGGCTTCGGTGGCGCTACATCCAATTAGTACCTCCCCTGCCTTGTCCTCCGACCCATCACAACCGGACTCACCAGTCTTGAACCCCCCATCATCCTCTGCCTTCGTCCCAGCCCTAACATCCTCCTCTTCTTTGCCGAGTCCAGTCTCAGCCTTCTCCAGATCTGCTTTAGCCTTCTTCTTGCTCTTCTTGGCGCGACTGCTAGGTCGAGACGAAGCGGTATCCTTCTGTGCCGGTCCCGAAGAGAGGTAGTATATCGATCCTCCGACAGCCACAACTGTGACGCCTGCGATCGTCCACGCGACGACTTTGTTGTCTCCGTACCAAGCCGTTAAGCGATCCCATGTTGATGCGCTGGGTACGATGGAGCCAGAGGGGTTCGCCATGATGGCTGCCAAAGGGAGAGATGTTCGCGCTTGCGCAATGAAGAAAGTCGCAGTCTGGTCACGCGCGGGGAAGATGAATTACACAGAACGGAATGAAAGAAGCTATGCTCAAGACATGCGGTGCGCAATGGGCAACACGAACACTCGAAGTTGATGCAGATCCACACCACGCGAGGCCTGGCACTCCCGAGCTGGCAATGCCAAGCCCGCAACATCTGGCTTCCACGAGCATGTCCGCAAAGAAGTCAGATCGAAGCTGTCAATGTAACTGAACAGCATGTTGTAGGTCATTCAGTGCCACAGGTCTACGATACACAAGTCCATCTCCCATCTAGGTGCATCGCAAGAACATTTAAGGTCGCCCTTCCTTGCCCAGAGACTCCCCCCTAGACTATCATTGGCCTCCTGATAACCCCCAAGATTCCTACGCAGTAACATGCTCAGGTCTAGAACCCCTAGTACTCCTTCTCCCGCCTCTCCCCACTGAGCTCATCATACTTCTTGACCTTCTCCCTGATCTTCGCACTCCCACGTCCAACACTAGACGCACTCCCCGAGGACCCCAGATCAGAGCCCGTGCGGTGGTGTGAGCGGACGTGAGGAACGGGCGTAGATGGGCCAGGGTGCAGAGTTGCGTGCTGGAGGGTGTCGGGTTGAGGAGCCGGTATGGCGGATGCAGGGGCGGAGGATGGGGATGTCAGTGCCCAAGTAGGTGTGAATGTCGGTGCTAGTGGTGCTGGCATGGCGATGGCCGTCGGATGCTGGATCGCTGGGACGGGTGTCGATGGTGCAAGCATAGATGCAGGTGCCGGAGCAGCAGCCGATGCTGCGGCATATGCGGCAGCAGTAGTGTCGGCGACAATTGGTGCAGCAACCGCGCGGTCCGCCACCACAGCGGGCTGCAGCGCTACAGACGTAGCTGGCGTCGGCGTCGCAGTATGCTTGATCGACTCCGCAAACCCATGCGACAGCTTTCCCCCCGAAACCGAGTGCTTCAAATGCAATTCCTAACCGCTTGCATGCGGACTCCCCAGCTCCGGCCCCTTGTGCGCATCCAGCAGCGGATCAGCACTCGACTTATGCGTAGCCATCTTCGACCCATACATCCCCACAGGCTGCGCGTTCGGTTGCGCAGCAGGGTGAAGAGGCTTGGCAGCAAAAGGTTTCAAAACGTGACCATGGTCTTCGAGCGCGTACTCTGGCTGGGTCGCCTTCTTGAAGGTGTCCCATGTAATGAGGGCGCCTAGAGCGCGCTTCATATGGGCGTTAACGATCTGAAGGCCGTAGACGTAGGAGGCATTGACCCAGCCGAACCTGCAAAGTCCGAGTCAGCATCGTGGTCATCGATTATATTCAGATCACTCAGACGACAGGAGACAAACCCTTCCGTAGCCACGCCCTTAAAGTCCGAGCCCTGGTTCCCATACTCGGCAGTAACGCGATGGGGATCCACGGCCTGCGTGACGTCGTACTTTTCTACCACAACGCCGTTGAAATCGACAAAAGCCTTGGTGACCATGTAGATCCACCGATACGCTAACCTCTGCGCATCATCCTCAAAGCCATAGCGCAGTAGTCCAGTCCAGGCGAGAATTTGCTGCGGTGCCCAGCCGAACGGAAAGTCCCACTGCCGATTCGGACGATGCAGACCGACAGCTCCGCGAGACTTCTCAGTCCCAGAGACAAGCCCACCAAGTGCCTCAAATTTGGGGAGAGCTTTCTCGACCATGGTCTGCGCTTGCCGGGGTGTTGCGGCGCCGGCCCACAATGCCCAGAACGTCGTAGCGGATTCGTACCCAGTCTGTTGCTTTAGCTTGGTATTATAGTCGAAGAACATGCCCTCCTCTTCGCTCCACATGAGCTTATCCATCTGGCGGCGACGGTTGCGGGCTTGGCGGTCCCAGTACGAAGAGGTCTCGAACTCGACTTTGTGAGTCTTGGCGCGCCATTCGGCAGGGATCTCGAGGCGGTCATTGAAGTAGATACGGATGCAGCGACCGAGATCGGATTCGATCTTGTAGAGGCAGGAGTTCAGGTCTATGGTGGCGAGGTGGGCGGCAACTTTTTCGAGGCGGTACGAGGTGTCGTGGCCGGACTCGCGGACAGCACGATCGTGGAGGAAGTACTCGTCTAGCTCTGGCTCGAAGACGTGGCCGTAGTTGTAGGCTTTGACGAATTCTTGGAAGGTCATCTTGTGTCTGTCTGCGTAGGGCTGGAGGACGTGGACGAAGTGAGAAGCCTCGGTCTCAGGTGGCACACCCATGCCGCCGGGGACGTATCGTGATAGGCCAGATTCGGGATCATAGCGAGGTGCTGACATCCATGTATCGTGGTAGTCTTTCATCGCAGCCAGAAGCGCCTCTCGGAGGAAGTCCAATGCACGAGGTTCTTGCTTGATGTGATCGTAGATGCGAAGAGCCATGTCAGTGAGGAAGGGAGGCTGAGAGCGACAAAGGTAGTACGTGCGGTTGGCATTCAAGATCTTGCCGTAATGACGGATGGAGAAGCAGAAGTGCTTGACCATGTTCTCGCACAAGTCGACTTTGTCATTGATGAGCAACCCAATAGTCTCCATGTAGCTGTCCCAGCCGTACAGCTCATTGAAACGGCCACCGGGCACGACGAAGGGCAGTCCCTCGAAGTCAGGCTGGCCTTCAGGAGTATCTGCAATGTGCTTCATGGCCACGGCCAGTAGACCGGGCGCGTCATTCAGATCACGGACATACTCGTTGTCGTCGCACTTCTCGTTCAGCCACTGCACATCCAGTCGCATGTTGGGGTGCTCCTGCGCAATGCGGGTGTAGTACTCATACTGCTCTGGCGCACCCTTCGGGATGTAGATGCGTGGTCGAGGGTCGGCGGTCCAATCCTTTGGGTCTCTCCCAACTTGTTTAATGTTGGACCCATCAATGCGACGAGTAAGGTTCAGCCAAAATGAGTCTCTAATCAGGCGGGACAGTCTGTTGACAGGGTTCTCATTCAACCTCGCTTCGTCCAGCACAATCTGCTTGCGCCCAAATTGATGCGCGACGGTAAGCTCCTGCAGCAAATTACTGAGCATATACGTGCCACGAATGTCGAACGTGCGATAGCCTCCAGATGATGCTGTGCCAAGCGAAAGCGTCTTCGGACCTACGTCATCGATGGTGATCTGGACATTGTTATCGGTATCCTCACGTGAGAGGAGCAGCTTCAGCGTATCGGCGACGTTGATGAGAAACCGGCGAGGTGCATTACCCTGCGCATCTGGACGCTGTCAGCATTTCAATACTTCATATGCAGTGATTGCTTGCTCGACTTACCGTGACTCCGCCGCCGGGTGGGTGGCTTGTAGCTCTCATGTGTCTCCTTCTCTCCTCTGCTCTCGATCTGCGTGCAGCACTCTGTCAGTACTGTTGCAAATGGCTGTAGTGATATTCGTTTCTCGTGTTGGTGTGGGCTGCGCGGGCTTGGCGGTGTGCGTGGATATGGTCTGGTCGGACTGAGCGGATTGCTTACCGCTGAAAGTGTTCGCGTCTTCTTGGGCTTTCTAGGCGCATGACTCTCGCCATAGTAGATGGCGGGACTCGCGAACGGGTCGAGTTCGGAACTGCGCTGCGCCTCGCTGATTCTACCAAGGTGTGGCTTGACGCCGCCTTCCTTGTTTGGTGACGTCGAGGGTGGTGAAGCTGTCTGCGGTGCGATCGCGTGACCGTTGCTGGTGTGGACGAGTGGTTCGGATTGCTGCGAGCTCATGCTCTGCGGGATGGTTCCGCTGGATAAGGTACGTCTCTTTCAGTAGCTCCGGTAACTTGGCAGGTGGTTTCCAACCGCGTCAGACGCGAAGGAGATGGTGTTGGTAGGTGAGAAGGGCCGATGTCAGAGTTGATGGTGTGCCCGAGCTAGAGTTTGACGGATCGGGACAGTCCTTTTCGACAGGCAGCGAGCTGAGCCAACGTTGAATGGGCCCACTCTTTCAGCTACAGTGAACAGTCGATGTCGGGTGAGGGTCCGCCTCCGTTAACAGCGCCGGTAAGGATGTACTATTGCTGTCAGTGACTCAGAACGGAATGTCTGAGGTGAGCAGGTGATGGATAAGACAAAGTGATTGGGGTCAAAGGAAAGAGATGCTGGAGGACTCGAGCAAGCTGAGCCTCTGTCCATTGTGATAACAGTACAGCAGCCTCAGACCTGTCAGGCAGCAGCGCCTCGTGCTCTAGCGAACTCGCAGGCAAGAAGAACCTTTCGATGATCTGCGATAGATGCAGGCACGATGGCGGTGAGCCTGCCGACAGAACTCTCTTATCGCTGATCATCGAGGCGACGATGAGGTGTATCGACACCGTATTTGTCTGGTGCATCGTGTACCTAAGTGAGCGACATATGACCCGCGTCCTTTCAGCGCTGTCGACGACGAACGCGCGTGATGGTGTCAGCCGTGAGACGGGAATATCGAGGGCCATATGTTTGCGAAGACAGCTGTCGAAGGAAAGTAGCGTGCATCGATCGGACGGGAGTCCGCATAATCGGAATCGCTTAAGTTGTGCAACAACACTCCCTTCTATGACACGCACGCCATTCGTTGGCAACTCTCGTTTACATGCAGTAGCAATGTACAAAGACACTGCGCCAAATCATCCCATTGATCAGAATATAATCGTTCGCCCGAGTGCAGCAGGGTTTCGCAGGAAGTGACCACGTGACCCATACATTAAAGAAGACTTGGCGCTGCATCCAACAGACCTCACTTCATGAACCCTTTCTCTCCCATCACCACATATTGCAGGATGGGCCTGCCGGTCCATCGTGCGCAGCTTGAACCCAACAATGGAATAGACCTGACTTTATGGCTGCCAGTGGCATGGAAAGTTCGATGAGTCCTAGCCCAGAGGACAATTGGCGGCTGCCGCACAGCAGTATGGGCTATTAAAGCGAATCCACTCCCTGCTTCCGCCACGTTCATGTATGTCTTCCATGCGTGAGCTCTCAACGATCGCTATGATCTGTGGGCGTCTGTGCTGACCAAGGTCCTAGGCCACACTGCACAGAGACTGTATACCAGCGATGCCCAATCTGAGTCTAGATTCATTAGGCTTGGACAGGCAGGCGTTGGATTGCTCGGTCGAAGCCTAGACGAAATCGGATGGTATCATGTGACAGTCGTGAGTGAGGTGGCATGTGGGTGGTCCGCTTCGTCTCATACTACGTACACTCATCCACTCTTGCACTCTCCCCCCGCTTTCCCACGCAGTCTACTCGCACGTCTCAACACACACTCGCCTTTGTTCTTTGATCGGCCGATCGCACTGACCTGCCAGATATCGTGATCTCTTTGTTCGATGTCTTGAGCCGGAAAGATTGGCCGATGAGGCGCTTTGGCGATTGTGCTATGCGCCCAGAGCAGACGCGACATCGACTCCAAAATGCATCTGCGCGGGAGCTCAAAGGTTGTGTGTGCACTCTGCTGAGTCTCAAGGGCCACCACAGATGGATGTACGCCTGAATAAGCTGTGGGGCAAGTCGGCACCCAGGTCTCGGTCGCTCCTTCCTCGGACCTTTGAACTGCGCAACAGCGACCTCGCCATAAAAAGAAAGGTATCATGAGCTGCTGAATGGCGTCGATAGTATGGGCCATTGCTCTGGCCTATCTAGGCTCCTTAGGAGTGGTGTGAGCATGCTCGAGGACTGCGACCACTGTCGTCCGCCTACTTTGCTGTAGGACTTCATTGCTGCAGTACTGCAAAACCCCACCTTGAGCCCCGCCACCACTAAGACACCGTGCACACTGGACGGACGAGTCACACTTCGCTTGCCCCACCTGCTCGTTGGATGAGTGTTTCACATGTGCACTGCGCCACTTCCAATGGCGGACCAAACGGACAACCATTGACTTGTGACCTAATAAGTCGATTGAAGCTCTCAATACCAGCACTGCTATTGTCTTCTGGAAGCGCATTGGTCAAGCGCAGCAATTGCTTCTGAGTGCTCTCCTTCCACTCCACGACTAACACCTTTACCACGATACGAACACTTTCCACGATCACACGCACACCTGTCGACCATCTCCCACATTCACCAAGACTCCCACTACAGCATCCACTACCTAAACCATAGTCGCTGGCGACTATCTCAACCCCAAATTACCTTCTCAGCGGCTTTGCAGGTCAAAAGCCACGTTCGCAGCGGTACCTACATTACAACAAGCGACTTCCACAATTCTCTGAGAACCTACATAATGTCTCCCCTTGACAAGATCCTTCCTAGTCACACATTCGACGCTACTGCGACTGCTTCAGACGAGATGATCGCGAACGACCTCGTCGAGATGCGCAAGCTCGTCAGCTCCACGCCCGGACCTGATCCATGCGCCGTTCCAGGACTCCAAGGCATTCTGATCCATTCGCCTCTCATGGTCGCCATGGAAGTCAAGAAGCAGGCCGAGGCCAACAAGCAGCAACGTGAGGTTTCGACCGTCGCTGCGAAGATCGGCCGGATTGCCACGCAAACTCAGTGGAACGAGCAGCATTGGCTCTACATCGATGCTGGTGGTCTGGATTCTGAGGAGAGAGCCTTCATGGTGGCTGCGATGCCCATGCCCGAGAAGCTGGCCATCGCCAAGCAAGCCAAACTGGCGGAGGCTGCTGCGAAGGCTGCTGCTCGCAAAGAGAAGGCCGCCGCTGCCGCTGCTGCTCGCAAGGAGAAGGCTGAGAAGCTCAAAGCTGCCAAAGCTGCTGCTGCCGCCGCTGCTAGTCTCCCTGGCAAGGAGAATGCTCGCAAGCGTAAGGCTGAAGTGCTCACGAAGGACGCGGAGCCTGTCACCGGCAACAGAAAGAGCGCCAGAGTCAAGGCTCCGACCAAGCGTGGAGTGGAGGCTTCTCAAGTCACTCCAGCCGCTCTGGAGACTACAGCTGGCAAGGGCAAAGGCAAAGGCAAGACGACCATCACACGCCTTCGCGTCACGCCTCCTGCCACAGAGCAGACGAAGCCGAAGATCATGCTCAAATGGACACGCGGTATCAGCCAGAAACAACTCGTTGACAGCACGAGCCCGAACAACCTGCCATCTTCACCTCCTCCAGGTGTTCGCATGAGCATCGACTTCATGTTGTCTTCAGCCTCTTCAGGCGGAAGCACGAGCAACAACATCCTTCCGCCTTCAGCCGTATCAGATGGCAGCATGAGCAACGACATTGTGCAACTCGCGCTGCCACGAGATGTGAATGTCAGCACGGATCCGACTTCTGAAAGCATGGATGTCACTCTTCAGCCTTCACTTGGTGCGGAAACTCCCGCCGCTAAGCGCCGAAAGACCACAAAGAAGTCGCGTGTTGGAGCCACGTCCTCGAACACTCAACCTCCGACATCCTCTTCCTCTGGTGATTACGTGTCATCCACCCTTCCTTCTGATACCTCCTCGGACACGGCTAAGTCCCTTCGGCATACATCCACTTCGTCTAAGTCCACTTCGGATACAAGCTACACCCCCTCTCCCAACATGCCTCGTCTAGAGAACGAAGCCGACTATACGTCGAACAAACCGCGCACTCGCCAGCCTGCCCGCGCATCAAAACCTGCGCCGCTCCCCTCCGCCACCCTCTCCGCGCCTCAGACCAGCGCAACCAACAATGGTCGTCGTGCTAATGGCCATGGCCACACCATGAAGCTAAATCGTGCCGCTTCAGCCAACGCGTCGGCTGTCGACACATCTTTCTTCACATTCTCTCCTCCATCTGCCACCACTCCCGCCAAGAAGCGTAGCTTCGATGCGATCGACAGCATCGAGGTGGGTGACGATGACCTCCCTCTGAAGAAGGTGCAGAAGCGCGAGAGAACGCCATATACGAGCTCGGCTGAGCGCAGACGCAAACACGCTGAGGAAGATGAGAGCAGTGGCAACGAGTCGGTCGAGGTTGAGCAGGAGTCAGACGAGGGGTACGCTGTCAACGACAGTCCGGTCTGCCAAAATACGAAGCGCACCTCATTCAACGAGACCGTTCCTGTTGGCAAGACCCCAGCCAAGCAGCCCAAGGGCGCAAACAACAAGGTCACAAAGAAGGCTCCCACGTACAAGCTTCCGAAAGACTACGTCGGCGTGAAGTCCGGCCACGGATACTCCACCATACCTCCAGTCAATGCCGATCTCAAGGTTAGCGAGCAATGGCGCTGCGGCAACCTCGACTGCGACTCTGGCATGACCTGGTACGACGATGACGAGTACCGCCGCAAGTCCATCTCAAACTTCTTCGGTCGCAACAAGACGGCCACCAAGCGCATCGACGACGCCGTCTGGCATATTTTGTGCCGTAGGTGCTACCAAGACGGCTATACTCCCCACACAAAGAAGCCAGAAAGGCTCATCGAGTTGGCGCATGAGCTCACGAAACTCATCCGCCAGCAGCTGGAGCGCATCAAGTTGTGGCGTCCAGAGGCTACGTTCTCCTTCGATCTGCACAAAACCGCCAAAGACCGCATGCACAAGTGGACAACTCTGCTTGTTGCGCATGGCGACAAGGCGATTGCGCTGGAGCTCATGCCGCCAGTGACAGTGTCCAAAAGCCAGAACAAGCCCATCGTCGAGGAAATGTTTCCGTCCGAATATGCTGTGGACTTCATGACCAAGTTCGTCGATAACGGCAGAAAGGACTACTCGTTCGACGATGTTGAGGAGATGCTGAAGTGGAGTTTGGACCGTGTTGGCAAGAACAAGTCGCCTTGCATCACGCCCTTTGAGATCTTGCTCAACGAGGAGGCGCGTGGCGAGACGATCAACGATACGAGCAACAACTTCGAGCAGTGGGAGGATCTACAGGCGGAGAAGCAGGATGCTGCTGAGGCTGGAGAAGATGCGGCGACGCCAAAGAAGGCTTCCAAGAAAGCGAAGAGCGGTGGCAAGGTCAAGTACGAGTTGTGAGTGGAGGGTTGGAGGGTGAAAGGAACCGATGACGGCTATATTTCTCGGGGGATCTCGGTCATGAGCCTGAGCTATTGGACTGTACATTGGGAGAGCAGATGAAGGCTATGCTATGCTGATGAGATCTCGGCCACGAGCCTGAGCGACTGGAAGGGGTTGTTGGAGGCTGCAGGTCAATGAATGCTACACACTAGACTACATAAAATACCGAAGAAAGCTACGCCAAAATCCTGCACTCTCAGCCCTCTCTCTCAATGTCTCGGTATACTCCTATGCTATCATAAGCATACTCAATATAGCGGAATCCAGGCTGCTGCGACGCCGAGAGGCAACTACCTAGCTGTAGCAACCCTGAAGGACCAAAGTGCTGGCTTCTCTCCGACACCATGGTTTGGGGAATTGCTGTCTGGCTAGGCTGGTGGTACCATTGGAGCATGTCGAAAAGCCAAGAGAAGCACTTTCGTTGCGGCATCTAGACCCGCAAGCATTCCACCTCATCCATCGCTGACGTGTCGCGCATCTACTGTCTCCCGGCCACTTCCGGTCGGTGACGATGAGTGTACCTGGCCACGCCGTTCCCTGACTATTCAGCGTACTGAGGATATTCTCATAGCGGAGGAAATGCCGGCACAGTTTGATCTGGGTATCGATTCATAGCATACTTCCTATCACCGTCGCTCAGTATGCAACCCAACTAAAAAAGCCTTGTCGTTCATGCAATGCTCATTACCCTGCCACACAAACCCTAGCTCTTCTCCTCAATCCCTCCGCTTCCTCAACGGCTGCAACAGTTGCTTCCCCTTCCTTTTTTCCTTCTCCTTCTCCCCCTCCCTTTCTTTCTCCTTCTCCCTTCTCTTCTCCTCCTTCCTCTCATCCTCCCTCCCATGCTTCTCACTCCGATGGTGCAAGAACCCTGCACCACCAGACCTACTAGGCTGACTCCTCTCATATCTCGGCAGCGCCGTACTGACTTCCGCATCGCTACTCACAGCGCTGGAAACGTTGCTAGCGCTCGCTGAGGCGCTAGCAGACGGACTATCGATCGACACGCGACCGTTGCGAGCCGAGGGCAAATTTGGCGTCCGTCGTAAGCTGTTGGGTATGGAAGTCGTGTTCGTCGCGCTCCTCGCCCCATCAATCCGAGGCACATAAGCTTGCTGCTCATATGCAATACTCTCCCTCGAATGCGGCGGCGTAGACTCATACATCCTCGTCGCAGTCCCCTCATCCTCGTCCTCCTCATCCTCCTCATCAGCCTCCCTAAGTGTAGCAGGCGGCTGCAACTGCGCCACGAGCCTCTCGAGCTGCGGTGGCGGCACAATCGACGGATCCGCAGCAATGCGGTCAGCAATCCGCGAGTAGCCAGGCGTAACCTCTTCGTCCGTATCCGGCTTCTCGAGCTGGTCGATCAGCTCGTCCCAGCGGAAGCTCAGCGCGCTGTTGGGCCGCTCGGCGCGCTCAGCACGACTGAGGCATTCTTGCGTGCGGGCGTAGAGGTGCGTGCACACGTCATGAAAGGGGCGGAGATCGCTATCTGCTGCGTGTTTGCTTTGGAGTTCTTGCAGGAGGCTGATGTTGGGTTTGCCTGTGGTGCCTGCTTCGTGAGCGTCGTTGGATTGGGCAGTGGTCTCGAGCCAGAGCTGGATCAGCTCGGCGAAGGCGCGGGCTTGGTCTATGAGGTAGGGTAGGCTGGGGAAGCCTTCTCGAGAAGTGGGAGGGAGGCGGTGCATAATTGTCATGGGCGTTGTGTAGCTCAGGTGAGTGTCTGCTATCGTGTGATGCGTGGGTGACGTCGGCGAAGGTGTGGTAGTGGCTGTAGAGGAGAAGTTCGTCTTGGCGGTGAGTGGGGAGGGAACGTAGCAGACGTCGTCGATGAATGACTTGAAGCTTTCGCGATGTTGAGTGAGGAATGAATTCATCGGCTCCATCCAGTGCTCTTTCGTGCCGAAGCTGGCCATGTTAGCAAGTGTCTGGAGGGACTTGGCGATGAGGGTGCAGGTGCGGCGGGCTCTGGGCTTCATATCGTCTATTCGGTTGTCAGTATGTCTACTTAGTGATCGCGTAGAGGGCGAGCACTCACCTTTCAGCAGCCCAAACAGCTTCGGATTCAGCACAGCCGGACAGAAGAATCGCAGGAACAAGAAGCCAGACACACTGCTATAGCTCACACTCCTCAAGAAATCACCATACCTATCCTCAGCACAAGTCCGCACATGCCTGAAGATCCGCCTCAGCTCAATTGGGCACTTCGCTCTCGAGGCCATGATAGACTTCCAAATCGCTTGTGTGAACTGGTTGAGTCGCCTCCAATTCCTTTCGAGCTCACCTGGCGATGCGACGCGATTGGGATCGACTTCGCAGTCGGGATCACCGTCGTTGATCCTCCGTATCTCAGCACCGAGAGCTTCTTCGAGATACTCGCGGCCGATGCGGCGCATGTGGCTGTCTAGACTCTTTGTCAGAAGTGTGTTGCCGCGAAAGAGCAGGTTGGCTTCGAGCGTGGCATTCTTGTTCATGTCGCGCACGAGGAGCTCGCGGTCGGTGTGACTACTAGCAGCAGAGCCAATGTTGTCGCTAGCATTTGATCCCGGCCGTCGTGTGGTGTACTGCAGTCGGTTCATCGGCGTCTCCTTGTGTATGCTGTCGATCTCCTCTTCGATAAGCGCCATGATCCAGTCGCTCGCGCAGCCCGAAACCTGAAAGATGTTGAGAAGGTAGTCGCTTAGTCGTTTTAGCTCCGTGGGTATGATCTGCGCAATTTGCAGTGTCAAGCCATTCGAGAAGCGATGAAGCAGGTCGCTGAGAGGCTTGTAGTCTCGTGCCATGAGTATCACACCCTCTTCTGCTCTTGCCTTAATTAGGATCTCACCGACACGCTGGCCATACGAATCATATGCTGGCCACCACTTCTCGACTTCGTTCGCCGCAGCAAGCTCCTCCAAGAAGATCTCGACTTTGCCGCACGTCGCATCGAAGTTGATGCCCGTATAGCCGCCTTCTCGATGACCATCGCGCTCCTTCGAAAGTCCATACGCTTCATGCACAAGCTTACTCTGATGCTGTTCCGAGGTCCTCAAATGATCCGGCGGTCTCCGCTTGATCGCTACGCTTGCGCTCGACAGCACCGGCGGCAAGTCCAGAAACTCGAATGTCTCTCCCCATAACGGGTTGAGCCCTTCGTACTTCACCGCAGTCTTTCCTCTCGTCTCGTCATCGAGCAGCACTTCTACATGATAGCCATGCTGTTCTGGTCGTACCTGACTACCTTTGCCATGACCTCCACTGAACCCGGACTCGGGTGCTGCGATACCTGAGGTAGGCGGGTACATCTTTGCCTCGACGACTCGTATGTGCAGTGAACGCTCCATGCGGAACATGCCCATCATATCGCCCACTTCCTGGCTGTCAGTATCACCACTACTTGGCCGTGGACCGTACAGCGCAGGTATCGTGAAAGCTCGCAGCAGTACGAACCACACCTCGTACAGCACTCGATTCTCCAGACTCAAGAAGATCGGTCGTAGTGATGAAGCGTTGCTCGTTTGACTGCTGGTGTACTGCGGGTAGATCGCTATGCAGTACTCGTTGTCCAGCACACTGGAGTCCAGCCGTTGTATCGCACATCGACTCAGCTGGCTAAGCTGCACGACCGAGATCAAGCTGTTATCGCTGTCCGAATGCAGCTTCAGCTCGCCGTTCTCTCGTAGCTGTCCACTGATCCTGCGCCACCTTCTCGAAGCAAAACTTTGCATGCGGTTCGGTTGCGGCCGTCCAGGAGTCGACTGACCAAGCATCGAAGTCGGAGTGTTGTTGTACGTCACATTTGTGTCCCAGTAGATCATCTTCCCGATCTTGATGACCGGATTTTCCTTCAAAGGCGTCATGAATACCGACTTCCGCCGGTTGCTCTTGCTACTGTTCGCCCGATCCCTCGTGTCTTGCCCATTCGCCGAGCTCGATCTCGCAGAAGACACCCGTGCCGGCGGCTCTGGCCTCGCCTGCATCGGCATCGCAATAGGCTGAGGTCTCGCCTTCCGACTCTCCCTCGGCTCCAACGGCTGCCAGCAGAGCAGCGCAGCGAACCACGCATCGAAATCAGGCTGGTTCGACAACTTAAGCTGAACCTCCGAATTCGTGTGCGGGACGTCAATGCTGATATACGGAGTCTCGGCGCCCATGGCAAGGGTCACTTTACAACCCCTGAGATCCGGTACCAGCGTTGCGCCATCGCCACCGTTGCCACGCAGCTCGTACATCAAGCTGCCACTGCCTTCGGTGATGTAACAGTAGCTCGTGCGCCAGTTTGAAGTGGGGCTGGATCTGAACTGCGCGTTGCCGCTCATTTTGCCATCGAGAGTCTTCATCAGGTGTAGTATCCGCCGCGTATTAGCGGACGGGAGAGCACCTGGTGTTGTGTCCGAAGTCTGCGAGGAGATAGGCGAGATACTCCTATTGTAATCATCTGGCGTTATCGCCGGAGAACCTAGAGAAGAAATTGAAGGCGCAGAAGGGGGCGATGTGGCGGCTGGCACCGAAGCCAGAAAATCGGCGCCGTCATTCGAGTTGGGCGATTGGGGCGTATTGATGCTGCCAATGCGATGGCGGTGTCGGAGTGTGTTAGGCGAACGATCTCGGCTTTTTCGCTCATCCGATGTGCGTGTCCTTGGACGAACAGGCTGATGCGTTCGCGGCGCAGAAGTAGGCGGTGACTCGCCGTTGCTCTTACTGCTCGTCCGCGCCAACATTCCTTTGCCATTCACGACCCCATTCCGACTACTCGGACTACTCCTGCTATTTGTAGTTCCTGAGTCCCAGTCTCTGTCACGCCTAAATCTTGCACTCAGCATGGATCCACTAGGACTTCCCGTACTCGCATACGCAGCCGGCCCACCAACAATTGTCGTTGTGGACGTGGGAATGAAAGCCCGCTCGAAACTCGTTGTGCCACGTTCCGTTCCTGGATCCGCAGCGTCGGGTGTGATTGTCCTGACACCGCTGGATCTGACCGATGCTGTGTCACCAAGCCCAAGTGAGCTCTGTACCTGCGCGCGCTGAACCTCGCTTTGCTGCTTCGCTGCGCTTGCCGCCTCTTTTGCCGCCGCTTTCGTCGCCTTTTCTTCCGCTAGCCATTCATCGTACAGCGTCGGTTCTTTCTTGCGTGGACGCGACTCCTCCCAATGCCGCCTTGCCTGGCCGCTTGGCGTGGACATCGCTCTTGTATTATGCCGCCGCGCATGTGCTCGACTGCCGTGTAGAAGCGTCGATATCCAGACTCAGCGATGCTGACGAAGTGAGCGATCTACCGTACCCGCAGAAAGCGCATATCGCTCGTTCCCAAACGGCCTGTCACGAGCTAGTCCACCCCTTCGCACTGATGCAATCCCTGCAGCGCACAAGCCAAACAGCCTCCCAAAATGTGCGCACTTCGATCCAGTCCAAGTGACCCTATCACTGCCCAAACTCTGCAAGGTACGAACAAAGGCAGGTACCGCTCTCAGCAGGCCAAGACAAATGCGAGCGAAGGTACAGAGTCAGGTGTACCTTATCCACAGTGTGGGGAGGGTGGAGCTTCTGCAGGACAACGGGCGGTACATGAAGACTTCAACAACGACCTCGCACTCTGATTCCTCCATCACCGCGACGACATGGCTGACAGAGATCACTATTGGCAAGGGGATGGACAAGGCACTGTAGTCAAGCGAGGCGCTATGGACGTGATCACTGGGCATCAAGATGCTCCGGTTGGGATGGGCATTTCGAATGGTGGCTTGCCCGCATGCTCTCAAAAAGACTCCACTATTGAACGTGAGCGTGTCGGGGGCGGATAAAACGTGAATGCGATGGATATAAGTGCAAAGTACTGCATTGAGTTTCTTGCTGAGGTTCCGTTGTCCCTACGAGGATCTCGACACTCGTGAAGCACCCCACGCCATCCAACATACCCCATTGAGGCCAATGCCTGTCCCGCACGTCGATCGACTTTCTCCATTGAGCCGTCCTCCGTGGTCTGTCATCAATCCGTCATCAGTGTTCAAACGGCCTCGCTTGATGAGCGCAAGAGGCAAGATCAGCTTTCCCTTCATCACAGGACGCCTCCACTTCTCCATGAGCAACGACATATTTCCGTCCTCGATCGGCGACGTAAGTCAGAAACGCCTCCCTCGACAGACAGGTATCGTGGAGGATCTAGCTACGCGGCTTGTAGCCACTGTGAAACATGCCATGCGAGTCCAATGCCGTACCGCAAGCTCCTCATGGCCCCCACGATACCCCAGCCTCGACCACGCGGTCACCGGTGAGGCGGCTGTCAAACGTCAGCCGCTGACATAGACATGGCCAAATAGTATTCGGTTGTCGGACGTGGCATCCTATATCGTGAGCCGCGTTTCTGTATCAGGTTCTCGGGTAGCCGAAGCGAGTAAGCGACGCCGATTCGGATTCGGGGAGCAACCCGTGATGGTGGTCGGGGATTCGGCTACAAGGCTGATGCTGTGAGCAACGTGCGGAACCTCCTTTGAGCGTCCTGTGCTACACCATGCGATGTTCAGACGAGGCGATGCTGGCCATGATGAGTTGCGCTGTCCAGGAGACGACCGTCCGTCTCAAGACACTGATCCCAGGCGCGTCGGGCCAGTATCGAGACCATCGTCGCGTCGGGGTCTGATTTGACGCGCCTGGGTCTCGTGATCAATGGCAGCAAAAGGATGCCCTACACGACAAGCAGTTGTGGACCACAGTCAGCGAACCTGCATTCATTGAGAATCGATGCTACCATTCGCATGCGTATGCTCACATGGCGGAAGGACAACGTGATGAATTCGTGTCTGGCATCTGCAGCACGGTGGTGAGGTGCACCCGAAGTCTTGGCGTTCGCACCCTACACGCAAATTATCTTACTCTCCCATGGGCTTCGCGACACAACACATCAGGACATCTCAACAACCCTTTCTCGTAAGCTGAACCACGCAGTCAGAGTCACAATCAACCACTGACAGCTCTATCAGACTCTCGCAATCCTCTCGCCGCCATCGCCATCATGTCTGAGCAACTCGTCCTCCGCGGTACCCTTGAGGGCCACTCCGGCTGGGTCACCAGCTTGGCCACCTCGCTCGAGAAGTAAGAGAAGCACATGTCAGTACAGCGATCGCCTACTGACAAGAACATAGTCCCAACATGCTCCTCTCCGCCTCGCGCGACAAGACCCTCATCATCTGGAACCTCACCCGCGACGAGACCTCCTACGGCTACCCCAAACGCTCCCTGCACGGCCACTCCCACATCGTCAGCGACTGTGTGATCTCCTCTGACGGTGCCTACGCCCTCTCCTCGTCCTGGGACAAGACTCTCCGCCTGTGGGAGCTCTCCACCGGCCAGACGACCCGCCGCTTTGTCGGCCACACCAATGACGTCCTCAGCGTGAGCTTCTCCGCCGACAACCGCCAGATCGTCTCCGGCTCGCGTGACCGCACCATCAAGCTGTGGAACACGCTCGGTGACTGCAAGTTCACCATCACCGACAAGGGCCACACCGAGTGGGTATCTTGCGTGCGCTTCTCGCCTAACCCGCAGAACCCCGTCATCGTGTCCGCCGGTTGGGACAAGTACGTCAAGGTATGTGCGATCCTGTATCTGTTTCCACTGCACAATGATGTCTACATAAGTATTTGCTACTTCAGAGCCTTCGGGCCATGAGACACTATACTCGCCTCACCGGCGCTCTGATAACCTGCCGGCTACCTGATTTTGCTACGCGCGACAATATTATATCACAAGCACTGACAACGCAACACAGGTCTGGGAGCTCGCCACCTGCCGCATCCAAACCGACCACGTCGGCCACGTTGGCTACATCAACACCGTGACCATCTCCCCCGACGGCTCCCTCTGCGCCTCCGGCGGCAAGGACGGCACAACCATGCTCTGGGACCTGAACGAGTCCAAGCACCTCTACTCGCTCACCGCCGGCGACGAGATCCATGCGCTCGTCTTCTCGCCCAACCGCTACTGGCTGTGCGCCGCTACGTCCTCCTCGATCATCATCTTCGACTTGGAGAAGAAGAGCAAGGTTGATGAGCTGAAGCCGGATTATATGGAGGTTGGCAAGAAGAGCAGGGACCCGGAGTGTATCTCGCTTGCGTGGAGTCACGATGGACAGACCTTGTTCGCTGGGTACACCGACAACAAGATCCGTGCTTGGGGTGTGATGAGCCGCGCTTAGGCGTGTGTCGATGGTCACTGCAGGACAGGAGAGGAGTGTTGGCGGAGACGGCACGATGATAGCTCGATGCGAGGATCTCTTGACTTGCGAGATGGCTTGGCTGGGTCAAGAGACTTCCGATGAAAGGTCGTAGCGGTGCACGTGCTCACGTTCATTGATGGTGTATGCTCGCTTCAACTACTGCTCACGTCTCACTCCAAGTGCTCGTGTCCAGCTCATGTTGATTATCTGACATGAGCTCACTGACGTATGAAATAAATACTACCGCGGAAACCACACCGCGAATGACACGAGGCATGCTGATTTACCCCACTATGTGTGCCCCTCTATTGCTGAGAGCGCTGATGATGGGGAACGTCGCTCGAAGGGAACGTTTTTGTCTATGAGGTAGTATTGGGCGCAGCTCCGAGGTGCGATCGTCATGGGTCACGACCCTGGTAAGCTAGATTTTTGAATTCCAATCATCGGTCGAGCTGCTGCGGAGTGACGATGCCTGGGCTCCTACCTGCCCGCGCTCTAGTGCTGGCATGTGTCTGATATCTCCGGTTGGCTCTGATGGTGCGGGCAGGTGTGAGAGTGTTGGCGCTAGGTAGTTGGGTTATAAGTAGTGCTTCGTCTGCTGTCCATCGAGGTGCGTCCATCAAGGTCTTCTTCTCGAATTCGTACAGCCTATCACATCTTCAAAAGCAAATCGAATCTAGCCCAATATGCCTGCAGGAGGTTGTTTCTGCGGCAAAGTCCGCCTCCAGTATGATGGAGATGCGCAAGTAAAGGCTCTCTGCCACTGCGCCGATTGCAAGAAGTATGTCTCCCTGGCCCCCTTCTCCACTGATGCCCCCGTAACCTTGCCCTCTCCCTTAGAATCACCGGCAGCACCTACAGCACCAACATCGTCGTCCCCGGTTCCGGCTTCAGCATCACCAGCGGCAAACCAAAGATGGTCCCTACGCAAGCCGACTCCGGCAAAACCATCTCGTCCGCTATCTGCGCCGACTGCGGATCCACGATGTACCGCGAAGGCGAGACTTTCGGGGACTCGAAGGTCATTAAGGCGGGGACGCTGGACGATGCGAGTGGACTTGAGGGTGCGAAGCCGGATATCGAGCTTTATGCGCCGCAGAGGGTTAGCTGGGTAGCGAAGGTTGAGGGGGCGAAGCAGCTGAAGGGTATGCCGGGGAGTGAGGAGGTTTAGATATGCGTCGTCAGTTGGCGAGGGGAGGGGGTTTTATATGACGGCCATAGAGCCAGATGGATGGAATCATTGAGTAGTTGTCAAGTGCAGCCTTCGACGAATCCAGATGTTTCACGTTCTCAATCCGAGTCGGAAGATTCTTCGGCCTCGCGGACGGCATGCTTCAGTCGCTGCGAACTTGTCAGTCTACTGATCTCTGCGGCCCTGCCTTGCTGCCACGGCCTGAACAGCAGCGTGCTGACATCGAGACGGCCAACGTACATCATGCAGCAGTTGCTTCAGCTCCTCGTAATTATCCCGATGGATGAGTAGGTTCTCATCGTCAATGTTCTCCAGTATGAACTTGTTGCGATGCTCGGTGTCGATTCTCACGATAATTGCGTGAATCGAGGCATCTGTCTCAACCAAGACGCCTGGAGAGCGGTTAGCGTCCAGAATTGACTATGAGAATGAGGGTTGAATCATACCTGGCTGTGCTCGAGGCATTGTAGCTAGTATGTGAGAAGCACGGAGAGGTAGATGAAGAGGTGAAGTTCACACAAATTATGTATAGTAATCAGACATTGCGTGCTCTTCGTAAGCATACTGCATGGAGAAATATGTAAGCCTGAGGCATGACAAGTATTGATGCCTGAGGTCTCCTCGGGACTTCCCGCAGGAGAGGTTCCGACATCAACCTCGAGCTCTCACTGTTGCGCCGCTCAAATCCTCCTCCACCGCCCTTGCACATTCAATAGCCCTCCTGTCGCCCCCTTACCTCTCCCAACATGCGCGCCTCTATCATCCGAAAGGCTGGGTACATCTATCTTTTACACGCGAGAGCCACGGCGCCGCGCCGAGAGCACTCAACAGAGCAGTACTAATCCAGCATTGGTGCAGGATGCCCGCATTCCCAGGCTTGAACCGCGTCAACAATGTCCCTGCGTGGCAACGGCTACACCAGAACCACGATGGTGTGAGGCAATGGAACAAGGTACGCGAAGCTTGAAGAAGCCGGACACGAGATATGCGAGCAGAGGGGGCACGATGTGGCAGAACGAAGTCAGCGAGGGCGCGAAGATGAAGCGGGTCGCAGGTTCTGGACTGACGAAAAGACTGCAGGGCCCGCGGGCGAAGTTCATGCTGTACCCATACTACACTGCGCTGGCTGCGACTACAAGCGGTATGACTGAAGGCGCCCAAACGCACAGCCAGATGTAGAGCTAATGAGAATGCAGCAACGATGTACATGATGGTACGGATGGTACTTGGACACAAGACGTGGTATTGAAGGTCGGTGGGACCGCAATGAGCCGGTAGATGGAAGATAGGGTGAATGCCTGTCGTGTGTACATACTGGAGTGAGCTCGTATGGATCAAGCTATTCCCTCAGAGGCTGCCGAAAAGACCATTTGGCCAGCTCGTCTCGAAGCTTCCACTACTGACGCCACTCGCTGTGCTCTCTCCAAGATCGAGCTGGACATGTAAAGCCAAGATCACCCGGCGCACAGCCGACCGTTCCACCCTCGACACACTCTGCCAGCAGCATGAAGCTTCGCCACACCAACGGTCCTCGCTCATCCTAGAGACCACCCCTAATGCCCTGCACCTATGCAGTCCCCTCCCCAGACACCACCTCAACATTCTCCCAAGGATAATCCCCCTCCCCCACAACAACACAGCACATATGCCCCACCTCCCACCCGCCCCCCACGATCTCAAGCTGACTAGCATTCCCCAACGCATCCCCCACCAACTCCCTCGCAAAGCCCTTGATCTCCGCCAACCGTCCCTCAAGCACAGCCTCGCCCTTCTGACTCATAGGAAAGTAATCATGAAAGCTCTGCACGACGCTGCGATCTAAGTAGCTGTCCTCACCGCGGGAGATGAGGAGGAAGAACGAGTAGCCCATGTCCGCAGCGTGGTGCGTTTTGTCGTTGCAGATCATTTGGCTGAGCCAGTGCCGGAAGACGGAGAGGGCCATCCAGGTTAGGATGTCGTTGCCGTAGGAGGCGCGGCCGATGAAGTCGCGGTCCGCGCGGCCGACTGTCTTCGCACGCTGGAGTTGCTCCGGGTACCATGTTATCAGCTGAGTCTGGAGGCGACGGGAGAGGTCTCGGAGAAGCGAGGCTTTGTGCTCGAGCAGCGTTACGACGCTGGGCGCGAGGCTGTTGGAGTGGATTGCTGATTGAACTTGCGGGGTGTTGTAGCAGCCCGCGCCGTGGATGAGGGCTTCGCGGAAGAGCTTGCGGGATTGGAGCCGGTAGGCGAAGTCGAGCCAGGGAGCTGGGTTGGTGGCTATGCTGCGGTGCAGGGTTTGGGAGAGGGCGAGGAGGGTGTGGGTTATGAGGGGAGAGATAAGCTTGATCTATGAGGGTGTGAGAGGTCAAGTGGTGATGTTGTGTACGACGTGATGAGGTACGCACGCATTGAAGGTACTCAGCAATCTTCAAGACTTCCATGGCAAGCTCGAGAATGAAGTCGATGTTGTCTTTGTTATCGTCGCCAATGTCGAGGGGGCGATTGTAGAAGGCGCCGAGCACCTGGTCCCATGCCTACGGTCCTTAGTGAGTGGCAGTTCAGAGTGTTGTCAATGACGGCCAACTCACCATCACCACCTGACTCTCAGTGGCGAGCTCAAGCTGCGTTACATCAGTGACAGGCTTGCCGGAGCTATCGAGCTCGGCCGCCTTGAGAAGATGGATGGGCGACTCATACAGCCCTTCTGGCACGGCACCATTGTCTGTGTTCTCCGCCAGCACCAAGTGGTAGCGTATCGTGTGACCTTGCTTCTGTGCCTCTTCACTCAGCGTTGTGGCGTGGGTCTTATCGAGGACGTTATCGAACAGCCCTGACGAGCGGCGGAGGTGGTCTGAGTGCAGCTTGTAGCTCCGACTGGAGGTGATCGTTATGAGCACATCGCCCTCAGTGAAGGCAGGAAAGTCGTTTTTGGGCCCGGCTTTTGATCCGTACATGCGGTCGTTCATTTGGTAGTGCTCGCGGCGAGACATGATTAGGCGTAAGGGCGGTGCCACTGGGTTCTTGTGGGACAGAGATATCGAAGACGGAAGGGAGGTGAAGACATTGAAGGGGAACAAGGGAGGAAAGTGCTTCCCGCTCGCCATGTGAGAGTGCTACACAGATGATACGGAGCAAGTGATGGTACCGAAGTGAGGGCTTTACATGCAACGACCAATCCGACCGAGCTCGGCTCACTCAAGAGCGATGGCGACGTCGCGGAGTGCAGCAAAGTGGACCATTGTTGAGAAAGATACATCCCGTTCGTTGCTCGATCGAAGAACACATATCATGGAAGCGTAAGCCAGCATTGACTGGCCTTCCTGGAGGCTCATTGAGCTTTTACCAGGCATGAGACGGCAGCGACGGCGACACCAGAGTCGAACATGAGGCACCGCATCGATATTGAGACCAAGGTAATGGCTTCCAAGTCGTGTCGTGGCCCTGAGTCCTTTCGCATAATCCCTTATCGCTCCAAACCATACCCAGGAGCTTGCACAATACTTGGCACAACTTTGCTTATTGAATTGTGCAAAACTCGAGACCGCCTCTTCGCCCGCCATGAGTAGGTCTGACCAATGCAGCTTCCGTGCAGTGTCGGTGAGTGATAGTGGGCGTACACGCTAGTTCGATGCTATGCTCTCGCCCACAACGCTACCGTCAAATGACCGTGCCACACCGCGCTTTCGTTCTACTTCCGGCCTGCGACGGCCGTGATCTCACCGAGAATTGGCGGTCGAGCTATCGCACTTTCTTGGACGGCCCCTGCAGTAGACTCGTAATCGTTATCCCCGGTCCTTCGACAGATCAAATAAGTAGGAATTCCGTGCTTCGACCGTCTAGGTGTCACAAATTGCATCTTGCTCGCCATCATGCTCAGGCTCACGCTGCACCTGAGCGATGGCTCTACATCAGTCCGACAACGTTCTCGAAGTCTTGACATGCGGACCGCACAGCGCGGAGTCGTCGCAACTGCTGTTGCGATACACAAGCGCACATGACTGTCCCTCGAGTTTCAAGGAGCCTTGTAATGCAACTGAAGCCAGCGATCAAGGGCTTAGATCGCTGCAACAGGAACAGGCTCGTCCCCAATTGTTGCGAGTACGCGCCCTCTGATTCTGCTTGCTTGAGTATGGATTGCAGCGATGCTCAAGTCTGCTGGACGCTCAGCAGCGACCTGCGTACTGACAACCGTGCTTTCTATCTCCCGAGGACCCTTCCCAATCGCTGCCCAATACACGTGACGTACTGGCAGCTCTCAGATCAGGTTTAGCGCTGGACTAAGCAATGTGTTGTGATTGTGCAGCTTGGCATTCGTCCTCCGCAGGGTATTTAGTCTCTCAACTTCTCCCCTTTTCCTCTTCTCTTCTTCTTTTTCCTTCATAGCGGCGGCGGCAGCGGGGGACGGGCTGCAGCTGGGGTGGTCTGGCGCTCACCATTGCTGACCACCTGGTGAACTCCAATGCATTGCACAGCGCGGCAGGGTGAACCACAGGGTGGCTCCTGACGGCCTAATGTCTGATATGCACCGTTGCCTTTGGCGACACAAACACCTTTTCATCAGTCTTCTGGCTACTGCCAGATGCTGGAGAAGAGTCTCCTGCTTCTCCTTTGCTCGTGCTTGTGACGTGTTGAAGTTGTAGACGTAGTGAGGTCTCACGTCGTCCTGTATCCCGCCGTCCAAGGCCTGAGAGTCTGCAGCTATCGACTCCGCCGCACAGTGAGTAGGCCTCATTTGCGTAGTATGAACCACGAGCTCGGTGCTGTGAAGCCACCTGCTGACGCGCCACTTGGGTGGAGGAGATGCCTCGACGACGGGCCTGCCTCGCACCGACTGAAGACCTTCCACTCACTGACCGGCAGCATGCCATCTACTGCATACTGTCGACACGCTGCTGACGATCCACGGCTCATGAGTCGAGATGCAGACTCGCAAAGCCGCAACGACTCGCAGAAGAACTCAGACTCAAGCGAGACGAGATCAAGACAGCACAAGGTAGCTTCCGCATCCCAACATCCGAACCGAGCGCAGCAAGAGGTAAAAATCAACGGACACTAGCCAGCATGACATGATAGGCGTCACAAACGCACACAACAGCGGCGGTGCTACGTCGACATGCACAAGCGTAATGGTTGGAAGACTCGAGTCGACAGTCGTCGACGAAATAGCATGACCGTAGCGACCAGCAGAGTCTACAGTCTGTATTCAAGGGCTGAAACGTCTCGCACTGAGCGATCAGCCACGCGAATCGGTTTCGAGCAGCTCCACGGCCATGGACAGGACCGCGATAGCCAACGCGCAGATTGTAGTCTCGAATTTCCACCAGGAGGCTTGGGAGTGCATCATGCAGTAGTTCTTTTGGTGCGTGCAAAGCCACACTGGAAGCGCAGAACTTTGCCAGACTGTACACGACCTCACTGTGTGATGGAGTTCCCTCGCGTAGTCGTCCCCTATTCCCTTGAGGCGCGACGTGCCACATTCACAGCACTACCTCAGATGCTTTTCTCGTTCGACACACGTGTGGTCTTGATGACTCTTGAATAAGTGCGCCAGACGTGCTATACAATAGCTATCCCTCGAGCATACGTGCGGAGCAGTAGGTACCTGACTACCACTGCAACAGATGTAGTACTAGATTGCCAAACCAAGAAGCCACCCCTTGCATTCACCACCATGCTGCAAGGCGCTCGCGCGAAGACGTGATTGCGCGATCCGAGCCACCGCCCCCGAGGCTTACACATGGGAGGGTCTGCTGATGTTAGGCATAATCGCACCATCGCACAACGGCCAGGCCACAGTATCACTACTCCGGCGTGCCGCATGCACCATTAGAACCGGAGGAAGCTGGAACCCGGATACGAGGCAAAGAGCCAAGAAGTTCATCGGACTCGGCAGCATCGACCACAACCCAGATCACTTGCCACTTGGTACTCGCACGCGCGCCGGGAGAACGCGCTGCCACAGTGGATGTACCTCATTTTCGGAGGGTGATGCAACAGCTTGGGTCGCCATTCAGTCAGATCTTGTGCGGATACCGGAGGATGCCGCTCCATATGAATGACTGTCCTAGTGCGACGGCTGGGATTGCCGCAGCGTCTTACCACCAGCGATACCTAGCAGGCCTTCCCTTTCTGGTTAACATCGGCCAAGCCAGAGCGCGATCATCTGCCCTAGACCATCGAGAGCTGCAGGTATCTTGCCGTGGATCCGCGCTCTAAAGCCTGGCGGGACGGATGATGAGGCAGTGCTTTTCTACCGCCAGATGTAAGACCTCTACGAAAGGCGCTCGTCCAATGCCTATGGCAACAGACTCCCACCACTTCGTTCAAGCGCTTGTATACCTCACCGCAGATCGACGAGGCTCTGCACTGGACCGGCAATACAAGTGCGCCTATCAAGAGCAAGAGCATGCGCCGCAATTGTTTCAGAGACGAGTCCCAAGCCCTCGATACCACAGTAGGAAAGTCCACTTCTTCGGACCAGTATCGACAGCGCACAACGACCAGCCCTGTCCCATCTTGTCCGGAAGCTCCAGCATCGAGGTCCAGTGATTTTGAGAAGCACGCCGTCTGCAGGAGCCGCAGACCTCTTTGCTCGCCGGCAGCGTACTTCTCTTCCAATCACCAAACATCTCTCTTCGAGACGTATCCTCGGGCGCTATCAGCACTCAATCGCGAGGACAGTAAACTCGGAATACTGGCTAGCTGGCGACTGGCACGCCTTGCCCTCAATGCTAAGAACTGTCAGACATCGCATAACTGAATTCCCTTATTGGTCAGGACCAGAAAACGTTCTCATAGCTCCGATCCAAATACCAGGTACTTGATCCTGTCTCGGAAACGAATGGTGGTCTGACCACTGGACTTCTGTGCTGTTGCTCAGCTACTGCGGTCTGCCCTGATGTCCATAACAGCTCGGGCACACGACCGGATCCTCCTGATCCAATGCAACGCATTAAAGTCCGATGCGGTCCGCTTGAGACTGCCGGCAACATGCAGCTTACAGACAAGAAGTCATATCCTCAGTCAGGGCAGCGGTGTGAGGAGGCATCGCCAAGACGAAGCTTGCCGGACCATATTGGGGATGCCGAAGGCTTGTCTCGGACATCCCAGCCTGCCGTTTCCTGTCTGATGACTCTTCTTTCTCCTACCCGCTGCGGAGTCCACCTCCTCCAGCGGCGTTGTCTTCGCTAGTTAAGAGCGAGCTCGATGTGAATACCTTACAAGCCAGCCACAGCACTGCGTAGACCAAGATCGGGTCTGCCCTGCCGTTGCGGCTCGATCCTGCATCACGCCAGGCCAGGACTGGCAGGTTCTCCACCTCGTCCTGAAGCTCGCGGCGCTAGATGCCTGTTCGCCTTGCAGCAGCCAGCTTCTCGTACCCACGTGCTTGAAGATAACGCTCTTGGAGGTCGCGCTGTTTGCACACAGGCGTCATGAAAGTTGCTTTTGGAGTTTGACAGGTCCGAGCGACTGTCTTCCGGCATGTGCATATACGTTGCAGCCACTGCCACGGTACTGTAAGCTTCTTCTTGCTGCTTCCAAGCGCTTTGCGAAGCTTGGTATCCTTGTCCTGATCACTGAGCTGTCCTGTTGTCACAATGCGTTTCTCTCTTGCAGGTAGCGCCTTCGTCGGCTTACTGAGTAGCATTACCCTTGCATGCGAGAGCTGTGAGCATCCAGAGCGAGATGTCGTTCTTACGAGAAACGTTCGTCGGATGCAGCCTGAGTCGCAGAACGCCACATCTTCGCCGCGCGCCTCATTGGCATGGTGAGTGAGCAGAGGTATACGAATTATTCTCGTGGAGTGTTCTGACAGCACTCGCACATGACAGGGGTCAGCTAAACTTCCTTCACACCACCGATACTCATGGTGAGAGACGTTCCTACGCACAGATCTTGACTCAGCTGGCTGACATTCGTCCCAGGATGGCTGGAGGGACATCTCAAGGAGAAGAACTATGGCGCCGATTGGGGTGATTTTGTGTCCTTTGCCAAGGACATGAAGAAGAAGGCGAAGGCGTACGATGTAGATCTGCTGCTTGTCGATACTGGTGTAAGAACGGACTTGGGGTATGATGATATGAGCACCGTGAACTGACAAATGGATGCAGGACTTGCACGACGGTGCTGGCTTGTCTGACGCTACTTCCCCTAATGGCGTACTCAGCAACCCGATCTTCGAGGTATGTTGACAGCCTGTCCGCCCTTGCGAACAGTACAACGCTAAGATCACTGCAGAACATCGATTACGACATCTTGACGATTGGCAACCACGAGCTTTACATATCCGACATTGCATACGAGCATTTCTACAACTTCAGTCGCCACTACGGGGACCGCTACCTCACCAGCAATGTGCAGATACTCAACCCTGCTACATCGCAGTACGAGTACATCGGGCATACGCACCGATACTTCAAGACAGAGCACGGCCTCCGCATCATGGCATTTGGCGTACTGTTTGACTTCACTGGCAACAGCAATGCCAGCAAGGTCATTCCCGCGGCTACCATGGTAAACCAGACTTGGTTCCAGAACGCTCTCCACGACAAGCGGCCAGTCGATCTGTATCTGGTCACCGGCCACAACCCAGCAAGGCCTACAGATAAGAGCTCAACATTCAAGACGGTGTTCAACGCTATTCGGGCTGTCAAGCCTAATGCTCCGGTGCAATTCTTCGGCGGGCACTCTCACATTCGCGACTTCGCAGTATACGACGACAAGTCGACAGCATTGGAGTCTGGGCGATACTGCGAGACCCTTGGCTGGCTATCGATGAGTGGGCTCCAAAGCTCCTCCTACAGGGGGTGTGCGAACCCAGTGGGTGTACCAAACCCGACACAGAAGGCTGTGAAGGTCAATGGCTCAAGCACTGCGACGGCTGCTCTGCAGATCTCAACCACTACGTCCAACTTGGTCTACTCTCGTCGCTATCTCGACTGGAACCGTTTGAGCTTCGAGTATCACGCCGCAGGAAGTCAGGTTCGCAAATTCGACATCAAGAAGGGCTTGTCTGTCACATCTGAGATTACCGCCACTCGTAAGGAGCTCAACCTCACTGCATTGTATGGCTGTGCGCCACAGACATGGTGCGAGTCTTGTGCGCCCTTCCTCTCAAACGGCAGCATTTACAACGTGCTCACAAAGGCCTTGTCTGCGGTTGTCGTCAACAAGACAAGGGCAACAATCCCACGCATGATTATCCTGAACACCGGCAGTGTGCGCTTCGATCTGACTAAGGGACCGTTCACTTACGATGACTCCTTCATCGTCTCGCCATTTACCGACGCATTCCAGTATCTTCCAAACGTGCCTTACGCGGATGCTTCAAAAGTCCTCGGCATACTGAACGGCGGTGGGTTCGCAGACAAGCGATCGCTTCAAAGCAGAGACTTTGACTTCTACAACCCGTCGCTACCGTCGGATGCATGCACAGATCCCGCGATGGCGCAGTCGAGCTTGAACAAGCGCTCACTTGGGCGTATTGTGCGTCGCCAGAATACTGTGACTCCTGGCTATGTCACGAAGGACGACTTCGGCAGCGATGGTGATGACACTGTGCACTCGCGTATTCCGTCCTACTCGTCAGTAAAGCCTTGCACTAAAGCTCGCAATCATGGCTGACACACTTCCCATAGTTACCCTGAATACTTCGCGGCTAACGGGAGCTTCCCATCGAATGCAAGCACTCCCGCCACAGTTGATCTAGTGTTCCTCGATTACATCGCCAAGAATGTCGTTACTGCGCTCAACACCCTTGGTGCGACGACATTCACCGTTGCTCAGATAGCGTACTACTTGCCCGAGACCTTTACGACCAACTCGTACTTGCCTGTGTACGCGCAGATTGCGCCAGACTGGCAGAAAAATGTGCCAAACTGCCCTGTTGGACAAGGTGTCGGGTACAATGACACTGCATCGTGAGCGGGAGAAGCACAGCGGTAGCAAGCCACATAGTTGATCATACAGCGCTACCCAAGAATCGAGTCTACTCAAGCCAGTCCCAGGTCCTTCGGCGAGAGGATTCCATTCTTCAGCGCATAGCCAATGGCCGGCATCGGATCGGCATAGATGCGCGTTTCCTTGATCTTGATCCCATCAACGCCGCTTCCGTCCTTTACGTACCAGAATCGGAAGCCACCCTCCATGACGGCGTTCCACTTGTCGCCATCATCGTCGGTGATGGTTTTGTCGTGGCCCTCGAATCCGACATAAACCTTGGCATGGCCAAACATGGTTATTGAGCCATCCTTCTCTTCCCTACAATGGTGTGGTCAGCGGCACGAACAGCCACTGAAGGCTTTGACAAGACAGTCAGACCCACCAGCAAGCCAGCGAGGTAGGTCTATGCTTGTGACCTCCAGAAAAGATCGCGTACACCTCCTGCAGTGCCTTCGTGGTGTCATCTGCACCTGAGGTCCGCGTGCCGTCGGACTTCTGAAATACAAAGTCCTTGGTGTGCCACTTGTCAAAGATCTTCGCGTCTGCCTTCATGAAATCACGATTGTCGACGTAATTCCGAGTGTAGTTTCCCATGAACTTCATGGCCTGGTTGCCGTCGGTCTCGCCATCCCAGTTGCCATCGTGGACGAAAGCCTGGGCGGTAGGCATGATGGAATGAGTTGGGGATGACAAGTGTTGAGAAATAGAGGTAGTTGATAGACTGTTATTGACTCTCTGGGTGAGCAACCGAGAGGGAGCAGGACGCGAGAAGGGTACTTGGACCTGACTTATATAGTCTATCTTTCCATGGCCTGAGGGGATTCGCGGCGACAAGGTTGCTGGTACCTCTAGCTGTTCGACAGCGATACCAAGACTACTCAGGTAGCCACGATTCCCACGTGGCAGAGCTCAGCGCCGTGTCCGTTTGAATTTCCTACTTGTGACAGGCTGTACCGTGGGCGAGGTATTCAGCAGCTGTGTGGGTGAAAGTCTAAAGTTCAGCGTGGCTTGGATCTAGAAGCTGGAGCACACATGTGGCGGCGGCCAGGCTGGGGTCACAGCTCGAAATCATTCTCATGACCTGTACGCCACCTTCAGGTATTGGCTAATGTTACCATGTGTTCCATGAGCTGAGGCGCAATGGCGCTTTGTGTATCATGAGTTTGTACATCATTGTGGGGTGACCGAGTTTTGGTCGTTGAGACGCGTTGCATCTCCCGTGAGAGCGCCGATCACACTCTACCCATACCAGGACTACCAGACAGGCCTTCTTTAGAGCTATCGTTGGATGCTAAACATAAGTATACAACTCAATGGCACTCTCGCATCACGGTGTCCCCGACCTACGCTCTAGACTGCGCATCTTTCAATTGACGCAGCCAGGTTGGTACATCCGTCATCACAATGCTCTGCTCAGCGTTAAAGGTGCTTGCCTTGTCCCATGCGACACCACTATCGCGCGCGAATGCAAGGTGGTACTTCCGATTCATCATTCGGGTTCGCTGCAACTTCCGATCGTAGATGCTCATTATCCCACAGATTCCTCTCGATCTTGCGACCGAGATGGATATCTACCATGTCAGCAAGCTGGGCGTATGTGAAGGTATCGCCAGCAATGTAACTCACTTCCTCCTGTATCTGAGGCTCATGCGCAAGTATAGCAGCGGTAAGTCGTCCGATATCCTCAGGTGTCGTAACAGTAAGACGATAGTCCCAGCTCGCGAGTGCATTGACCTGTCCCTTCGCAAGGTCTACTACCCCAAAGGCAGGCTCAAACAAAAAGCTCGTGAACATGCCTGTGGAGATAATGATCCAGTTGATAGCGGATTGGCCACGCAACATGTCACGCACATCGGCTTGCTCATCCCAGACATTCTGACCGCTGCCTCGTCCAATAATGTCGTAGTCGACTCCAAATTGCCATGTCACGTAACGCTTGACTCCAGCTTTCAACACGGCAGCAGTGATCTTGCGCTGCGTTCCTGGGCCACCGACAAAGCCGGTGCAGCAGATGACAGTATCATAGTTGGTGAAAGTCGCCGCAAGATCATCCACGGTATTAGTTGCCAAGTCCGCGTGCACAATGTCAACATTCTTGTTCCTGAGTGATTGAATAGTACGTCTTGCGGCTTCGGTGGTAGGTAGTCGCACGAGGACGCTGAACAGTCCAGGGTGTCTATCTTTCAACGCCATGAGCCTTTCGATGACAGCAAGTCCGAGCTCTCCGGCACCGAGGACGAGAGTCGTGGGCATTTGTGGCTTCATGATTTGTGTGCTTGTGAGTCTCGATACGAGGAAACAGCTGAACAATGTGGTAGCACGTAAGAAACAGAGACTCTACCTTGGTCGCGTCAAATATACGATGAAAGTCTCAATTGCTCAAGGCACTCCACAATCGATTTTCCAGACAAGCATCGAGACATTATTCATCATTGTGGGAGTTTCACGGAGTTAGGAAAGGATGAAGGTAATGGCGCGTTCATCGACTGTCTGCCCTGCGGAAGCACAGGCCACAGAGTTGCCGCATCCTTGCCCGAGTCACCTCTACCAGCGCTTCCATCGACCACTACAAGTGACAATGTCAGAAATGCCTCGACCTCCCATAGCAATCATAGGTGCTGGCATCTCCGGTCTGACCCTAGCCCAATGTCTTCGTCGTCGAAACATCTTAGCGGTAGTCTACGAACGTGTGAAAGACAATCCAACGCGCAACAACTATGGTATTACACTACAACACGACACCTGGAGGACTTTGCTGGAGCCACTGCAGATCGATGAACGGGACTTTAAGCGACAAGTAGGCGTTCGGCATCCGAAGACTGATGCTGTAGTGGAGGATGATGGGGCCTTGAGAGTCAATCGCGCGGCATTGACACGGGTATTGCAGGATGGAGTGGATGTGAAGTGGGAGCACAAGTTGACTAGCTTGCCTTCATCGAATGAGACGCGGACAGCAAAGGTCGATGTAAATGGCGGTACCGAGGATATTGACTACAGCCTGCTAATCGGCGCCGATGGAGTCCACTCCGCCACACGATCAGCACTGAAACTTGCGCAAAGCGACTTCGAAATGAAGACGCTCCCCTACGTCGTCTTCAACGGCAAGCGTCGGATCAAGCCTTTGACTCAAGTGCCAAAGAGCTTACTCACGGCCTTCGAGAAGCCTGACGGGATTGTGCATCGCCACGGCCAAGTCGCTCTATCGATTAAAGGAGATTTCTGGGATCCCCAGAAGGACACCGTGGCCATCAGCTACACTCTTAGCAGACCTGCTAAAGATGCCGACAAGTCCTTGATCGATCGCAACATCAGTGATGCCGAGAAGCTGGCTGCGCAGTTTAAGGATGAGGTAGCTGCGCTGAAGGATTTGTCTCCGCCATTCGATGCTGTCTTTAACGAGGATCAGATGATTGGCGATCGGCTATTGCACTGGCTGATGAGATCGTCACTCGTCGACTGCGATGCCCTCCAGAAATCGGCAAAGTCTCAAGGTGTGGTGTTGCTAGGCGATGCAGCGCATGCGCAGCCGATCCCAGGCTATGGTGCGAACACAGCGATTGCCGACGCAATCGAGCTGGCCAAGTACATGTCACCTGATGGCGAAATTGACGTCGCCAAATTCCTGCAAGCCAGGGCCGAGTCTTGGGCGGGAGACAAGGAGGCCGCCGAGCAAGCCCTCAGTCATCTGCACGAAGCCGGTACGAGCCAATCCATGCTATGATGCATCGTTCTAACATCGTCTATCTCTCACCGCATCTTTGTCGTCCACCCCAGATCAAAGACAACCTTGGACACATTACCAAGGTCGCGCATGTCGTTGATTCTGCGCAGCGCTCGGATCATCGACCACTCACCCTCAAGCCACGCCTGTGCCTTGCGCTTCTCGATGTCAGCCTGATCATGCGAGTGCGTAACGGAGAACGGTAGCTTCGCCAAGATCTCGCCAATGAAGACTCGATTGGCAGATACCCCTTGCTGGAGCGGCAAAGCGGATAGGCCGGCGTACGTAGGAAGCCAGCCTTGGCGGGCGTTGATATACGTGAGCTTCGACCAGCTACTCAAAAGTGTCATGTTCAGTGCACGGGCATTGGAGTCCGTGAACGAGCTGTAGGCCTGATTATCGTCGTCAAAGCCGTGGCGAGCCGGGGAGGGCATGATCGCCAATGCAGGTAGCCACGGTGTACAGCCCTCCAAGTCCAGCCATCTTAGTTGCAAGAGATTGTGGCTCAGCAGACGGAGCAGTGATGCGGGCGCGGCAAGATCGTGATCGAGGTCGGAGTAGAAATGCGATCCACCTGCATGCACCTCCATGCCAGTGCGAGGCGTCACCGTGGTAGTTACCAGGTTTGGGGTGAGCGTAGGTCTTGGCCAGTAGGCAAGCGATAGATGTGTCAACTTCGGCGTCTGCTTTGTCAAAGCCAGAAGATCGCGCCAGAGGATGCTAGAGGGAGGATGTGACAGACATAGCTGTGTCAAACTGCAAAATGGAGATGCCCTGATGGTCTCTGGGTGTATCGTATCGATCGGCTCACTCGCATCCCAAGACTCGATTGCAGTATCGTTCAGATCCTGGCTTGTCCGGTCCGTGCTGCTTAGAAGCTTCGCCAAGCGACTCAAAGTGAGAGTGCCATGTCCTATAAGCCCTGCGAGATCCAGAGTCTCGACTGTATCATCGCCATCGGTCATTGCTTTGAGGCCGCTGAGGGTGAGTGGAGGACCGTAGCACACAATCTGTGCCAGCAAAGCCAATCGCATCCGTAGCGAGAACTCTTGCAAAGCAGGATAATCATCCTCATCCAGCATGCTCCAGCGCTCAGCGATTCTCCTTAACGCAGTCCAATTCAAACTATGCGTCCCGCGTCGTTCCTCTGGAGTTCGCATTCCAGCAATGAGGCTCACGAATCGATCAAGATGATCCGGCTTAGGCCTCTCCCTCTCACTCTTCGCCGACTTTCTTCTCCCTGCCTTTCCTCTAACTACCAGAGTAGGCAGTCTCGCCCTCGTCCAGCTTCCCGGCGTCGCCGGCCCAGGCGTTCTCAGTCGTTCCCTCGCCCTGGCCCCAGCCCTGGTCTCCGGCGGCGCGACATCTCTCTGTCCCAGAATGCCCCTCAGCTCAGGGGGAACAGATCGCTGGCCGCTAAGCTCGGCAAACTCGCGTTTCTTCGCAGCCGCATCACTTGGGTTGGCAATCCGGAGCGAGCTCAGTAATGCATTGACAGACTGTGCCGGCTCGCCATGCTTGGCCGCGTGCTGGCCACTGCCAGCGATATGGCCCGTAGAGGAGCCTTGGAATTGTTTGAAGTTGGAGCGTTTCTTGGGCATATGATTGCTCGTGTAATGGGAATAGATCCGGGGCCGGGTGACAAGGTGGCCTGGAGGTCTTATACAGCCGTCGCTCGCTCGTACACTACCGCAGCAATACCAGATGACTCCGATGTCTTGACTCGCACGTGAGCACCTTACGTGCGAAAGGGTCTCAATGCTGACTATTGACGATGCTGACTGATGTGGCGATGCATGCGCGATGAGTCGAGGCCTAGCCCCGATGACATGGTGATTTGCTGAGGGAAGAGGGGAGCTAGCGGGTGTCGGTTCCCGAGCAGGTTGGACCGTATCTAGACCGTATATAAACCGTATATATACCGTTGGCTGATTTGGATCGTCCGAATATCTGAACTGTCTTTCTTACTGAGTGACCTTGTCAATGCGACGGTATTTGCACCGCTAGATCAGCTACATTGTGCATAGTATCACTTGGGGGATTTCACTAGGTGTAGAGATTGATTCCCAGTGAACAGACAGATCGATGGTGGGTTGCAATAGCGCCAATTTGCTTGTGCATATGTACAATCTAAACCCAGCCTACATCGACAGTCTACCCAAAGCACCCGAACGCCTTCGCTAACCCAGACAAGTCTCTCACGTTCAGCCTTGCTCACCACGTCTCGGCAATGTATTGCCCATCCTTCTTCTTCTGGTCCCAGAACTCCTTCGCAGTTCCCTCATCTAAACCACCCTTGTCAATCGCAACATCCATCAGCGCTCTTTCAACGCCCTCGCCCATCCCCTTCGTGCTGCCACATACGAAGATGCGTCCATCGAGTGCGTTGATCACGAACCAGACGATGTCGGCTTGCGTGCGGACCTCGTCTTGAACGTACTTCGCCACCTTGCGCTCGGAACGATGCTCCTTGACCGCCAGCGTCTCATCAGAAGTGGAGTCGACAGGAAGCTGAGTATCCGGCGGTGGCGCAGCACGAGACTGCACAACCTTCTTGATCTCCTTCTCATGTGCACCTAGTTCGCCTTGGTAGATCTCATCTAGCATGCTGTCTCGTACACCCTGCACTAGCCAGATCTTGTTCGCGCAATTGGCATTCTTCAGGCGGTTCAGGATAAAGCCACGGAAGGGCGCCATGCCTACGCCAGCGCCGATAAGCATCATTGGGCCGTCGGAGGCGAATTCGCGAGACAGTGGGTTGCTCATCAGGCCACGGAACATGGGGACGTGCAGATTGAGGGCGCGTCCAGCAATGCCTGGGGTGGATGTCGATCCGGCTTGCTTCTCGGCTTCGATGTATTGCATGGCGATGCGTTCGAGGAAGCCGGAGCCAACGCCAGAACGCTTGCCGCCGGTGTGCGTTTGCGTCTCGTGGACAGTCACGGCCACCTCGATCAAGCGACGGCCAGCGAGACCCTCGCGGTCGGAGGAGACGTGGGGATCGTTGCTCAGGGAGTAGAAGCGGGGCATGAGTTGCGTCAGGCTGGGCAGGAGAGCCTCGAGAGGTGGCTTTGACGATGGGAAGGCCTCGAGAAGTTGCTGCAAGGTGATGTGAGGTCCAGTCCGGAGATCGCAAAACGCGCTTTGACCTTGAGCGGAGCACATATACCGCAGAATCTGCTTCTCACTCTCCTCTGTTGCATGCTCTGCCAGGACTCGGAAGAGGGGCTTCGTAGGTGCTGATGAGCTGATATCTACAGTCCAGGTCAAGACCTCACGGCGAGTCGTCACCAGTTCTCGTGCGCCTTCGTCACCCCAGATTGTCGGCCATCGTCCACCTGTAGTGTGTAGTCGTATCGGTCTGTCCCGTACCATACGGGGCATTCCAAGCTGGTCCAAAATGGCGTCTACAACAGCAGGATCGTTCGGCGGACATATGCCAACCGCGCCTCCAACCTTGAAGTCTACGCCGCCCTCCTCAGGATACTCCGTCACGTCCAGATCGAAATGGAATGTTCGCTTCTCAGCACCAGGCTTCGTCAGCTCCCTAGCGCCATACACTGGTGCGCTGTAGATGTCATACGGTGGGTGAGGCTTCATATACTCTGGCGCTCGTGTCCGCACAGATTCTGCGTCATGGCCATGCTCTTCGCCAGGAAACTTCTCTGCGATGGACTCTCTTCGAAGACTGCCAAACGAGGTCTTCGACTCCGGTAGATCGATGACCTTCGTGAGCGGTGTGTCCAGTGTCAACGCGCCAAGGGTCGGATTGATGAAACGGAAGGCAGCGTTGTCTGGTCGCACTATCGGTCTGAAGCCAAGCTTTGCGTGTGACAGAGGGATTGCCTCCAACTTGCAACATCCTTCACCGCAGCAGAACTTCTCCAACATCTTGGTACCATTGCCATCTCCCAGAAGTCGCTTAATCTCCTCGGAGCTCGACACATACGTTGTGCTGGCCCGTCTCTTCTTCTCCCGTTGAGGACTCGATTGCATGGAAGGCAGCTTGTCAAACCGCTCTTCATTCGACGAGTCGTGCTCCGTCAGAGGCGTCGACGGAGTCTCTGAGTCGCTTGTGTCGTTGCTCATGTCTCCTAGACTCTCGCCACTCGATCTAGGGCTGCCGACGTCAAGTTGTGCTTGGAGTTGGGGTGACATGTCGCGCATCGTCTCGAGTCCGCCTTGTGGTTCGCGTGGTATCGGATCGCCAGGATGACTCGTCTCACTGTGTGGTATCGGCTTGTGTCTGTAGACCAGTGTGGACAACGAGTGTCGCCTGTTAGGCGGTCGGGTCGTCATTATATTGGTGAATGTATGGATGTATCAACGTGTCAATCGCGTCTCGTCTTTATACACTGCTGAGAGACTTCTCGAAGCCCAGCGCAAGTTCTTTCAAGTTATGAGCTGGAGTAGTGCAATGGTCAGTGTACGGCACGTACTGGCAAAGCATTGGTAATGTATTGACGACAGTCGGCAGCAGTCATGCATGTACTCGGGTACACGCACGACTGCGGAACATGATCGATTAGATCTGTCCCGAGTGACGCACGGCATGAGTGGGCGGCGGGGTGGATGAACTCACCAGTTTTAAGGTCCAATTCGCCTATCAGATCGACGTGGCTCACGTGAAGTTGTGGTACAGATGTCGTGATACGTGTGCGTCTCAAATTGGTTGCAATCCTGATTTCCAATACACAAAACGCCAGAAGAAACACGATCCAGAGTCTGAACTGATATTGTCGAGTCGTAGGGAGATAAAGAGGTGTATGTGTGTCGGACGGGGGCGATGAAAGAAGCAGAGCGTTATCAGATCGTCATGTGAGGCGGAATGAAGTCGGTCAAAATCGCGCCAGTCTGAATTTCATGGGTAGCATCCGCCTGCCGTCCCGATACCGGCCGGCTATCTGCCTCGGCACCTACAAAAGTGAACGATCTGCATGGAGGCTACAGCACAACTTAATGAACATAGCTGGGCTGGCACAACGTTCTGAGCAGTCGTAGTGAATTCGTGGTAACACGCGGAGCTTGTGGAAAGAAAGGTGGTGCTTACATGTACCTTACGCCTTGTGTCTCGTCCGGTCCGCTTGGGATCACAAGGTGCCGTGAACATCGCCGGGCCACTTACAGGATCTATCGTCGCTTACTTGAGATGATGAACGTCCGGGCCGTCGTGTGTGGCTCCACGGACACGATGTCTAAAGTTGCAATCTTCATCTAGTTCAACCTCGTCCATGTCGTTTCAGGTGCAAGATAACGCGGCGGCTCCAGAGTGCGGGCCGAACCTTTTCGTGTCCAAAAGCCGCGCCTCGGTTTGCCGCCACCAGGCTGCAACTTAGCGCGCTGACTTCTAGGCTTCTCAATTCACGATTGGGACTCTGCTTCTGTCGGCGACATGGTCATCAATGAACACCCCAACAAGGACCGGTGAGAACCATAGGCGAACCTCTTGACGACCACATCACAGCTTGAAGGACATGTTCCGCAGCCATGGAGTCTTACGGTCGTTCTCATCTGGTCAACCCAAGAGCAACTTACTTGACGAAGCTCTACACCGACGCCAAACGGAGATCGCTGATCAGCATCGATTTCAAACCACCGTTGACAGTCAGTCCAAGCATCTCCAATGAGCAATTTGCAGCATTGCTCCGCAAGTTCCGCATTCAGAAGGACCGCTTCACGGCATGGGGCCTAACCTGGAACGATGAAAACGGCAAAGGCGACGATGTCGAGATTGACGGTGCAGTCGCTCAAGCAGGCTTCACAGATCTCGTCGAAAGCGTCATGCGCAACATCGACGAAGTGCTCGCGCAGCTCGAAAGTGTCAACGCTAGCGGCCTGTCCAGTAAGGCGGGCGAGAAGACAATCGCGCCAGCTCCATTCGACGAGACACGCTACTTGGAATTGCTTAAAGAATACACGACGTCTATCGACACACTGTACGATTTGTCGAGTAATCGACAAGCAATGACACGCGGCAATCACCCGAAATTCGAACCCGAACCGCCGCCCTTACCACTGTCAGCCCTGCCCAACGACAGGATCGCGTCTTCCACTCGGACATACGCGCCTAGCATTGCGCCCAGCTTCGCGAGTTCGCAAAGAACACTGGTCGACCCTCTGACGTTCGTCCCTCCAACCTTGTCGCCGTATGCCGGACTGCCGCCCAGAATCGACATCTCTGCGCTCCGTTTACCGGAAGAGGGTCCACCGCCTTACGAGAGTCTTGGTGTGCCAGTCACCACAAGACTAGTGGGTCGTTTGCTACGTACGCGGATTCCGGAAAGTGTTGCCAATGTCTTGGGCAGTGACAACGCCGAGGTGCCTGTTCTGGTCGAGTATGCCAGCTACGATGCGACATACCTCAGTACCGGAGTGCTCCCACGACTAGAACGTCTCGGAATGTTTGCAAGTGTGTTGCAGCCGATGCGAGTGGAGTCACAACACAATATCAGTCTCCTAGGCTACTTCGAAGACCCGTCCGCGCCACGCATTGGGCTTGTCTACGATCTCCCGTACGCACTTCAGACACAAATGCTAACGTCAACTGCGCATCCTCCAGAGATATTCACGCCGCTCAGCCTGCTGAACCTTATCCGTAAAGCACGTCCAAGTACCCATGCACCACCTGTGGACACCGAGCCACCACCGCTCGAAACGAGGTTTAGATTGGCCTTGCGTCTGACTGAGCAGCTCCATGCCCTGCATAGCCTGGGCCTAAGTCACGGTAACATCAACAGTAGCAGTGTTCTGTTCAGTACAATGTCGAACGACTCGCCCGTAGCCCGGACTAAGCGATTACGCGCACCGATCTGGGCATCGTTCGACATCTTCGCCAAGTTCAGTGTAGAAGGTCTAGGCCGTGCCGCAAATCTCAACATCTACCGCCATCCCACTGATCAACCGCAAGATGTAAGCCGAGACATCGTCGCTGACATCAGATACGACATGTACAGCCTGGCACTACTACTGCTCGAGATCGGTCTCTGGCATCCGCTAGGTGAGCTATACAAGGCGAAGTACACTATAAAAGACTTCAAAATTCGACTACAGCAGTTATGGATCCCGAAGCTAGCAGCAAAGTGCGGCCTCTCGTACATGCGTGCCGTGCAAGCCTGCATTGCTATCGTCGACCGTGCAGATGGACAGGGATTGACCACCGAAGGTGTCTACGAAGCAGTGCTCCCTCGGCTGCACAAGTGCTGCGCGCTTGACGATGAAGTCGATGAGGTCGACGTTTTCGACCGTGCACGCCATCTGAGTGAACCCAATGTGCGTGCCATTCGACGGCAGGATTCCTATGAAGTAGCACCGATGGATCTCGTCAGGAGATCTACAGACACGCAGCGGACACCCTCCAGCTCGACAACCAGGACGATTCAAAGGCGACCACTTCCTACGCCGTTATCCCGCTCAACAACCATGATATCCGGAACATCGAGTCTCCCAATTCCGCAGGCACCATCGCAACCCACCGTCAAGCGTACGCCAAGCATCGCATCTACCGCGGAGTCTCTCGCTCGGCACATCTCAGCTACACCATCCTTCCAAGACTACAAGCGCAAGATCGTCCTCATACAGAAGCGTTGGCGCGAGCGCTGCGACGCTGCACACGAGCAGGCAGCAGAGCGCGCAGTGAACGCGCATCGAGTTGGGACTGATCACATCGTAGCTGCACACGGCCGAGCAGCACATGCCCATGAAAAGACTGCCACCCGCTTGATTACAGCGCATGAGAAAGCAGCGCACCGTGCGGCAAAAAATCAGGCGCGGCATGGCAACGTCCATAACAAAGGTCCAAATGAGCATGAGTCGAGATCGAAGCCGAAGCTGCAGGAGTTTCCAGCAATGCAACTACCGCAAGCTCTGGTAGATGAGTGGGCCAACGAGACTGCAGAGAAGCTCAGACGACTAGTAGAGAGAGCATTGCGTGGTCTTCCCGAGTCTTCCTCGATTGGATTCAGCTACTATGGCGAGACACCAGAAAACGCAAAGCCAACATATGTCATCACGTGCAAATCGACACATCTGGTAAAGCATATGCTGAAACGCCACTTTCGATGGGACGCCAATGCCTGCCACTTGCGAGTTGAAAAGGGCCGTATTGCACGCTGCCGCCGTGCTATGCCGCGCTCAGCTGCTTCCCGGTCGATGGGCTCGCGATTTGATGAGCAAGAGTACAACCCGGTGAACCCTGACTACCAGGAACGACCCGTATGCGGTGCCTCCATCGGCGCTTACAAAGACGAAGAGCACCTCCCACCGGTCTCCTTTGGTGGTGTGGTCACAATCGACGGGCGATCTTACGGAATGAGTGTGCACCACATGCTAGAAGCTGGTGACGAGGAGCTCGAGACCGAGGAGGAAGACTCCGATGACGACGACACCTCCAGCCTACTCAGCATGGATGATGGTGCCATCTCGCTTGACTCAGACGACGACAATAGCACCGTCCGACAGCTCTCTGCGCCTTCAGACCTAAGCCTCGATGAAGACGAACAAGCCGATGGCGAGACCGCTGGCGTTATGCCGGGCGATGGTGAGGAGATCGAAATCACGCAGCCAGCGCTAGACGACGCCAAGATCCAACATCTGCATGCTGAAGAAGACGAAGACGACGAGGACGGCGCCTCTGTTATCGATGAAGACCACATCCTGTCCTATAAGCTAGGCCAGATTCACGCTTCGTCAGGCCTGAAGCGCAGCCACTTCCACTCCACCGAGTCAGGCTACCGTGGCATCTCTGCATCACTACCGCAAGAGATCGACTGGGCACTCTTCGAGCTTCTGCCACCGCGGGCTAGACCTTTCAACATCGTACCAGGTGGGAAGAAGTACTGCGACTCCACCTCAGTGTCTGCAACACGTGGCGACGACTGCTTTCCAGTCTCCATCCACCCCACATCCCGACTGCCAAATACAAAGGTCCACTGCCTTGGCCGGACGTCCGGACTAGCTTCTGGTACCATCTCCTGCGCAATGGAACTCCTTAAGCTCCACGGCCGGAGTACCTTCGCAGCCAGCTGGACAGTCCTCGGCGGCTTCGGCGTCGGCGGTGATAGCGGGGCCTGGGTCATCAGCAATGAAGGCAAAGTCTGCGGACATGTACTTGCCGAGCGCGCAGGGAGGACTTATATCTGCCCGATGGAGCTGATGTTCGAGGACATCAAGGCTACACTCGGAGCGGGGACCGTAGGGCTGCCTGTCGAAGGGACCGATGAGAAAGCCAGATGCACAGCAACGGTGACGGATGTTCGTGCCGATAGTGGGTTTGAAGAGGCAGTCGCGAGGCTCAGGCTTGAGGACCAGGGCGGTGTTGCCATACCTTGCTCGCCGAAGAAGAAAGGGGTTGGGCATGAGTGTGAGATGGCTAGGGTGATTGGGCCGGTGGGCTCAGCGGCTTGATGGAGTGGGGGAGGCGCATAGGATCACTATACCCAGGGTGCATGAACACGGCATACAGACTGGAGGTGAGGTAGATACGCAAAACCACTATTGTCTTGTCAAGCTTCGCCCCATCGTGATCGTCTGTATGCTGACAGTATGCGAGCGGGAAGGCGATTACCTTGCATCTCTACCTTACGTACTTTGGTGTCATAGACTCATAGATATAAGTAACCGCTTTCTCATATCCAAGCTACAGTTAACCTAAGTCATGCATCTCTTCTCTCCCTCCTGCGCTCTACCCAGCGCATCAGCACTCCAAGAGACTATGCCAGCCACGACGTCCTCACAAGCTCCAACGGCCTCCACCATCCGCACCCGTCGTCGCCGCTTCCTGACCCAGCATCCATCCTACCTCACATCAGCCTCCGAGGAGCTCGAGATAAGCCGTACGCCTCCCCGCTAGCCCCGTCTCCTGGAGCTCTCCTTATCGGAACCATGCAAATCAGCCGAAGCAAGAGCCTAAGCCAACGAAGTCACAGATCCCATACTCTACGACAAATGGGTCAGACGATGGCAGACCGCCGAGGAACGGCAGCGAGAAGGCCGAAGTAGAGGCGTAGTGGGCGCGTTGGAGAGGGGAGTCGCGAGAAGAGAGGCTGCTGCGGCTGCAAGGGCTGAGGAGGACAAGGCTGGCAAGCGAGAAGGGGTTGGGAGCCATAACCCGAGGGCGGGGCAGAGGATAGAACCTGGGGCTAAGGTCCTGAGCACTCCTCCCGATCAAGAAGGCGCACGGGGAGAATCTCGTGGTGCGGAGGGCGTAGAATCAAGGGCAGATGGAGGCGGTGGAACGGGGAAATTGAATGGATATCAGACCGACGAGAGCGACGACACCGACCTCGAAGTCCTATCAGACGAATTTGAAGACGATGAAGAGAATGGGCGTGGAGTCACGACCAAAGCCGGAGGTCTACGACGCTGGCACGCTTTCATACGCCACCGCTTTCTCACCGGAAAGGACGAGGACTTCGACTACACCTTAGTCGACACCAACGACGCCTACGATGACATCGACGACCAAGGACAACAGGCCGAGGACGTCTGGTTCGGCGACGAGAGCGCCGAGTTCGTCTTGGATGGCAAAGGGAGGGTGGAAGGGGAGACAGGCGTACAGGACTTCTGACACGATAGTACTCGGATATCCGTAGAGGACTTGAGCACGAGGCCACGATGGACTTGATTGCTGTACGTTTTCAAGGTTCGGGCAGCTATTTACAGCTGACGTCCCAAATGCTATGCCGTATTCACAAGGTCGCAATCGCTCTTTTATCCCACCCAGCGATCCAAATGCATCTCCTTCCAATCTGCACGCCTCCCTATCCTCGCTCACTCACATCTCCTCAATCCTCAGTCAGATCACCATACTCCCACTGCCCTCGCCTCGCATCCTTAGCCTCCCGCTCCCGCTCCTGCAGATCAGTGACAATCTTCCCAGCCGCCCGTTCGAAAGGCCGCAGCTTCTTAGCAACCATAGCCAGCCCCTCGCTCACCACTTCAGCATTGAGACTGCTCTCCAGACTCTTCGCGCCGGGGTCCAACAAAGTGACCCAGAGTAGATTATCCCTCGTATCGTTGAAGTCAACGTTAGCGACCAGCGGCCGATCGAGCGCGACGTCTTGCAGAAATGCGACGGAATCGGCCAGGTATGAGGTCGTAGGCGCCGGGAACTGCAAAAAGCTCAACGCCGCATCAACAGCTTGCGGCTTCAGCTTTTGCGCCCCGAATTTCTCAGCCGGCAGCTGCCTCAAAGCGCTCCACGGCTGCGTCTCAGAATTGCCATAGTCAATATACACCACCTCCGCCGCCTTGGCCTCTCGATCATTCCTTCGGATCTTAGCGCGATACCATGTCCCGTCCGCGGAGAACTTGGCGGACACCACGTCGCCGGCTTTCGGAGCTCCGGACAAGGGCAAGGAGTTCTGGGGGGAGAGATGGAAAGATGCGAAGTCTTTCATCAGGGTACTGAGGTTCGAGGTGCCGGAGCCGAGGAGTTGGATTTTCAGGCGGCCGGTGGAGGCGTCGATGTGCGTGACTGTGATGTCTTTGTAATCGGGTTTGCGTGCAGGGAGGGCAGCGTCGCCGTTGGAGGTCCCGTTGCCGTTTGCGCCGGATGTTGCATCGGGTTCGTGGTCAGCGCCGTTTTCGGCTGCTTCTTTCTCGGCGGACCAGTCGTGCCACATGCCCTTGCGGCCTTCTCTGGCCTTCGTTTCGGCGGCGAAGAGCTCGTTGGCATTGCCGCTTTTCTCCGCGCTGTAGGCGTGTACACTTGCAAGGCCTTCTTCGACGAGGAGCTTCGCGACGCTTTCGCGGTTGATGTACATTGTGCCGATGAAGCCGCCGACTTTGTCATTGTCTTCTACGTCAATCTCGACGTCGCGTTGCTGACAGCGCTTGTTAGCGAAGTCGTGGCATTCTTGACCAAAGGGTTCGGCTGTGTCGTTTGGTCCGCGTGCAGAGCGCGGAGCGCGGATGCCGCCCAAGACGAAGGTGAGTTTAGCGTTCTCGCGGGGTATGAGGACGGTGAAACGAGAGCCAGATTTGACGAAGTCGACAATGGCGGGGACGCGCTTCTGTCTTGAGAGAAGAGTCATTTGGCGTTTGGCTTTTTCGAGTGATTCGGAGTAGTCGACGTAAACTTGCTGTTTGGGTGGCTTGGGACTCCACATGCCCTTGCCTTCGCTCTGGGCAGTCTCCTCAGCGGCAAGCAGCTCATCATAGATGGCGCTGCGGTCTGTGTCGTCCATGCGGTGTCGTATGACTGATGCGTACCCAGATTCAACCAGTGTGAGGGCGACGTTCTTGCCGTTTTGCGACACTGTAGCCATCTCACGCTCCTCATAGCCCTCTGTCCCAGGTCGCTTACCATCGATGTTAACCTTGACATGCTTCCCAATCAGCTTCTTCCGCAGGAACTCCTTCGCTTCAGGTCCAAACGGGCTCTGCTTAGGATCCGTAGGTTTGGGCTGCCGTACACTTGACAAGTTGACCCGCTTCTCAACCCCATTCTTGTTGCGTATGAAAAGCGTGTCCGCCGAGAAGACTCTCGACACCACCGCTTCGCTCTCGGCACCCGTACTCCGCTTCTCTTCATGCGCCTGGTACAAGCCTAGCTTCTTCTCCTTCGCCGTCCGCTCAGCCTGCCTCAGCTTTCCCATCTCCGCCCCAAGCATAGTCGAATGATGGTCCACGCACCTCGCCAAGCCCTGCTGGAGCAAGAATTCCGCAATATTGCCAACCGGATGCCGTACCTCACCCACAAGCACCCCTTGTGGACTCAGCCCTAGCACTCTTACGGTGACACCGCGCTGGAGTAGTCGCTCTTCCACAAATGCCTGACTCTCCTCTCCCAGCGGCTCTCCCACAACAGTAGCGCCATCACTCTGATTTGTCCTCGCCGTTCCCGGTGCCCTGATCCCCGCAAGTAGGACCGTAACCTGCACATGCCTGCTTTTCTCCAGAAACATCCTTACAACAACTCGATCCCCACTGATGACCCTCTCGACCACACTCTCGACCGCCTTACCCTTCCACTCCTCCACGAAAGCCTTAGGATCAGCCCCTAAGTCCCTCTCACAGCTCGCCTCCTCCTCTCCGCCTGTTTCCCAAACGCCTTTCCCCTGGCTCTTAGCCCTAGCCTCCACGCCCTCAAGTCGCTCAACTAGCTCCTGCACTCCAGCCTCACTCCTCTTCTCCGCTCCATCTCGCAGCTTCGCCATCCCCTCGGCCACAATGGCATCCGGCAGCACGCTTCCATCCGCTAACATCACAACGCCATACTCCCGGTTGCCTGCCTTTCCAGGCACAGCATACAGCACACTAAACCTCACTGTCTTCCCCACGACAAGTTTGCGGAGGTACTCCCTGGAAGCGAAAGCGTGCGGCTCGGCGGAGGTTGTCGCGTTGGACATTCGCGGGGCGGAGATGGCGGCTAGCGAGAGGGTGCGGGTAGATTTTCCAGTCGGGGCAAGGAGAATGAGGGTGTCGCCGCTGAGGACGGATTTGACGCGGGCTTGGAACTGGGGCGAGGGGAGGGCCATGATTGCTGTGGTGGAGGGGGGGATCCGGTGGGCGGTGTGGAGCTGCGGAGGAGGGTTGAGGGTTGACAATGGATGTATGAACTGCGGATGGTATCTGAGAGGTCTATGAGGCCGTTATATGTACTTCGCGCTATCAGAAAGAGGAAGTACTTGGTATCGTGTGCTCAGCTCCATGTAAATACAATGGCTGTGTGGAAATACCACCTGTCAAAATGTGGGGTGAAGTCGGTGTCCCTCGTCCCTGCATGAATGAAGTCATGCAATCACGTGGCCTCACGACAGCGACGATGACAGCGACGATGAGGTGACATGGTGAAGTAGTCTGCCAGTGAGAGTGTAGTAGTAGATTAGATTTATTCATTACTATGTCATATACGAGATGCTGTCGACTGGACTGGTATACGCGTCGCTCAAACTCCTTCGCAAACCCAAGATCCAAACCCATCCATTTCATTAGTCCGACCCAGAACTCCTTGCTTTATTGCTTCAATCAATCCAAACCTCAACTAAGTCCATACATCGCCCTTCTTCTCCGTCGCACATACTCCATTTCCACCCCGTTTCCCAGAACCCACAATGCGCCTGCGCCCCAGACTACCAGACTCCCCAGCGCAGCCCACATCCAGCCTTTCTTGCCTCTGCTTTCTCTTCGCAATCGCGCAATGCAGGCAGCGCGACGCTTGCCGCAGAGTGGAGTGGCTCTTGCTGATGATGGACGCGGCTGAGTATGGTAGAGGTGGTTCAGCCGCTCCAGGTCCGCGGCGTAGATCTCGTTACGTGTGCGTAGCGAGTTGAGCAGAGCGGTCGAGGCGTTGAGCGAGATTGTCAGCCGCGCGACTGTGGAGTCTTTGCGACCCATGACAGGAGGCGCATGCGCGATAGGCCGGGTGTCGGGGATACGAAGAGTCTCGCTACTGTTATACATAGCATCGTCGTCATCGACATGAGTGTCCGGCATGGGCAGACCCTGGGGATAATCGATGGTCCCAGGGACTTCAACGTGGTTGTCGACATGCGAGCCTAGAGAAGCCACGGTCGACGACGGCAGGGAAATAGTGTCGTGGTATTCGCGTGGTTCCTTCATGTTGCAAGGCGGACGACATTGGCTGCGCATGGTTGCGCGGTCGACTGTGATCCGCTTGATGCCTTTGGCTTGCTCGATGTTCTGTATGGTGCGATGGATGAGGTCGTCCGGTAGTGACCTGGTGCGTGCCATGACTCCGCTGAGGTGTACAATGTGTGTACTGTCAATATGTGATGTGGCGACATTAAGGCTGATGGGGTATGGCTGGCGATGCCATCTTGTACCCAGCCATGATTTGCGCGTGTCGCAACAGGCATGCGATGATGTCGCATCTCAGATTGCAGCTGCCGTTGTCGCTCGTGCAAATGTCTCAGACATCCAGGCACACACCAGAGATCTCAGATCCAGTGCTCCAGCGATGTCGAAGTTCAGCCTTTGAAATCAGGCAGGCTGCTTGTGTGTTACTCTCAGTCACCATCCGGCATTAGCTCAAGGGTGGTCGAGGTGAGCAGCCGCATAGTCGAGCACATCAGCGTTCAGATCCAGCGTCGTGAACCCAGGCACCTTCAAACCCTGCACATCTCCCTGCATGGCAGTCGAGATCATGAAACCCTCCTCGAACGACTGGATCTTCATCTTCACATCATTGACCTCCTTGCCATTCATGTAGACCTCAACATCGTCGACCTCCTCGCCCCACATGCCGTCTGTCGAGCACCTTGCCGGGTTACCAGGCTTCGGACTCCGCACGTCAAAGAACTCCAAATCCCGGATCCAGGGCGCAAGAAGTGCCTCGCCAGAGAGCTTGATGTACGACTCCTTGTAGCAGAAGTACGTGTAGAATCTGCGGAGCTTTGCCTCAATGAGGCGTTCAGATGAGAAGTCGACGTGATTGCCGGAGGGAAGCTTGCACGAGATGTCGCGGTTACGGGCTATGCATCTGTCATGACGACCGATCTCGTGTCGCGTGAGGAACGAGCCATCTAGGAGCGTAACGTAGTCAATGTCGTATTTCATGCTCCAGCGCTCCTCGTCCGAGAAGATGAACTCGTAGATGTCGACCCAGCCATCCAGTCCCTCAGTGTCAATGGTACGGTAGTCGTCGCGCTCGTTCACGCAGACAATGTCGATACCTACTGTGACGCCGTCGCGGAGGCCTGCTGTGGGTGAGATGAGGCCATTGATCGTGTTGTCCGAGTTGTACGAGTGTGGGACCTGGCCGTCCCAGCCGATGAGCGCGACAAGGCCGTTTTGGTGTGAGATGTTGAAGTCTATTCCTTCGATGACTCGACCGACAGCATCCACTGCACAAGGCTTGCCATGCTTGGGATCGCCTTTCCGTGCAAGTCGTACTTCATTCCATGCAATGCCGAGAGCTTGCGAGATGAACAATCGCTTCATGAGAGCAGAAGCTAAGCTCATGCGCGCGTCGGCGATAAACATCTTGCCCATTATTATCTTGCGCTCCTCCTCGCTGATGAGCGACATCGCGTGGGCGGCACCCGGTGCATACAGTATGCTGTTGCCCGGCCATAGCGACCGCGTGTCGATGAGCCATGTGGTCACCGAACCGCCGCCTAGAGGAGGAGAAAGGCCATCGAAGCTATCAGGAGGCGTGAGAAGTCCAGTCTCCTGGAGCCTCTGCATGTCCAAAGTCAAGTACATCGTACCGGTATACTGGGAAGTTCGCGGCGTGCGACAAAGGTCAGCAGCTAAAGTTCGCCCGTGTGACCAGGCCCGTGGGTGAGGAGAGAGTTGGCCTTTGTGTCGGGAATTCGTCAGATGAGCACCACCACCACTTCGCAGCGACAATAACAACCTGCACACAGTGGTGAGCGCATGGAACGGTGGAGAGGTACAAGGCAGAGACGGCTGACTGACGATGTCATGGTATTCATATCCACCCGTAGCTGCGACCGAGGCGTGCCGTTACCCACAGCTACGCCTGCCTTGCTGCAAGTGGTATCTGCGTTCGATCGATTTCTCGGGTACGGATATAGCTAGAAAGGCAGTACCCCACTGGCCCAAACCACAGATTGGCAAAGCTTCGCCGTTGCAATTCGCGTGTCAAGGTCCCGATTAGGGTGACCCTGGGGGAACCTTATTTGCGCTGCCCGGAGAAGGATTTACGAACGCTGCGCTTTGATATCGTGTTGGCCTCAGGTGACGGAAGCGCAGTTCTCGCTGTGATTCATGCTGCTCAGCTCATGGCTCAGCCTTGCGCGGATGGCATGGTTACTCACAGCAGCAAGGCATGGCACGGCAGGCAGCATAGCGGCCCCTGTACATATACAGTCATGTCCACAATCGCACTCTGGAGATCGCCAGGCGGAGATCCGAAGAACGGACGCTATCGAATTTGGATGACACGGGCGTTGCGATCGTGACCACGGACTTTTCTGTCTCATCATCGTCGCATGCACTTCTGATCAATGGCAACGATACATTGGTACACATGACGACGATCGCATCATCTTCTATGCATCAATGCAGCACCAGAGTCCGTAATCGCATTTCTCATGTTCGGGCAATGATGCGGCTCACAGGATGAGAGGCTGGCAGAGGATCGCGCAGGAATCAGGATTTCAATGATGAGATGAGGCTCCGCAGTGGAGAGACAGTCCCGCAACGCCACAAATAGTAGCTTTATGGAATCACAGCCAAGAGCGTTTCCGTTCCGGAGCTACGGTGCAGGGTCCGCTTCAGCAAGCGAAAAGTCAGACGCCAGTGCGTCATATTTCGGACTTCTCTGACTCGTGATGCAGCATTGCAAACGCTGTTGACTCCGCGGGCAGACGTGACTCAGCATTGAAGGTCGAGAGGCTCCTGTTGTGGAGTCTGGTCATGGTTATGGACTCTCTGTGGTAGGACTGTGAGCAGACTGACGCCCGGAGATACAACATCCAACCCGAGCCACGAGAGTCAGGACCACGAGACACCCAACCGGAAACACGCACCGACCTCTGATCCAAGAAGCGAGACTTCTCACGTGCAAGACCTGAATCAAAGCAACGCTCCAAGCGTTTCGTTACCGCTCCTAACAGCTGCACCCCGCGCACGCCCCCGCCAGTGAGCATCCCTCCACCCCGGGACTTGGGCACGCACGCACGCCACCATCGTATTTCCGGCGTCTTTGGCTGTGTGGTACTTTCTACTCTACTATGGCTCCCATTACGGTGGGCGTCTTAGCCCTTCAGGGTGCCTTCGCGGAACACATTCCTATCCTGCAGTCTGCTTCCCTGGACCATGACAAGCACGCTTGGACGTTCTGCCTGGTTCGCACACCCTCTGAGCTGGCATCTTGTGATGCCCTCATTATCCCCGGCGGCGAGTCGACGGCCATGAGTCTCATAGCTTCACGGACTGCTCTCCTCGAGCCGCTGCGGGACTTCGTCAACGTCGCGCGGAAACCGATCTGGGGGACTTGCGCTGGCTTGATTCTGCTGGCGGATGTCGTGGGTGGCGGTGGGCCGAAGCTAGAGGGCTTCGGTGGCCTAGCGGTAGAGGTACGAAGGAATTACTTCGGCCGGCAGGTCGAGTCCTTTGAAGCGGACCTAGACCTCCCCTTCCTGGCCAGTGGTAGGGGGACCGTAGAGCCATTTCACACGATCTTCATCCGCGCACCTGTGGTCTCCTCCCTTCTCCTCTCGTCCCAACCTACCTCGTTGCCAAATACATCCTCTTCCGCACCCGATAGGCCTGAGGTGGAGATTCTAGCACGTCTCCCGGCGAGGGCTAAGGCTGTGACTGGGCCTGGCGCGGGGAAGTCTGCCGGCGAGCTGAGGGAGGAGGGCGATATTGTGGCTGTGAGGCAGGGAAATGTATTTGGGACTGCTTTTCATCCGGAACTGACCGGAGATGGGAGGATTCATGGGTGGTGGTTGGGGAAAGTAGGGAAGTGGGTTGAGGGGAAGAAGGATGCTGGCGAAGGAGTGAGCGAGTGAGGTCGCCGTTGTGTCAGTGGTGACTAGACCTCGACTTCTTGAAAGCTGCCATGTTCTGGCGACAGCACTTTGATCGCAATTCCGCGGGCTGGTGGGTATAGATATTCTACAGGATAGACTGGCTCGCGTCAGAAGAGCAGTTCCTCCCACACCAGACTCGCACAGAAGTACAGGCCATTTTCTTAAAGTACTCGGGCATGAGCTATTGCGCCTCCTTGAGAGGTATTGCAGTTGCCGGCCCATTCCTGCTGTAGCGTGATTGCTATAGTCGACTCCCACTTGCCGAGTATGACGACGCTATATAGTTAGGCTGACAAGGCGCAGTGAATCTCTAGCATCCAGGTAGAGTGCTGGCCGTAGCACAATTCTTGCACCTCACTTCCCAGGTCGCATGTACCATACAAAGGTATCAGGTGTTTTCCATCATTCCCCAGACACCAGACGTCCAGGACCATTGCATCGAGCGCGTGCCAGCCCAGCGCAATCCCTGCGCAGCGCCAGACGCCCGGTCCCCAGGACCTTAAATCAAGCTCCAAAATCCAACCTCGTACATAGCATTCTCACTGCCCCTGCCCATACTCCTCCCCAATCTGATCCCTCCCCCTGCCAAATCCACCCCTCCCCGGATCAAACTCCTCCCGATACTCATCCCTAACCTGGCCCCCACTCCTTCCCCTCCCATACTGCCTACCCTCCACAAACCCCTCATCCAAATCACACCTGATAACCCTCTCATCCAGCTTCGTCCCGCCCACATACTTCAGAGCATCCCGCGCATCCTCAGGCAAATAGTACTCCACGAAGCAAAATCCGCATGGCGTTTTGAGGTTTCGGTCGAGGCCCATTATGAGGCGTTTGATGGAGCCGCATTTGGAGAAGAGCTCGTGGATTTGCTCTTCGGTTGTGTAGAAGCTGAGGTTGCCTATGTAGAGGGTGCAGGCGCTCGAGAGCTTTGTGGCAAGATCGGGAGATTCGCCGCGGGTTTGGCGCAGGGCTTCTTCGGCGGGGTTGCGGCGGCGTTTTTTGTACTGCATGTCTTGTTAGCTGGTGAGCTCTATAAGGAGGGATCAACGGCGCACTTTTGACATCGCATATGAGCTGGGCTTGTCGAGGCGCTCGACTGTGTTTTGCATTGTGAATTTGGGCATTGTGGTGATTGGTCCCGAGCTATCAATGGACTGGGACTGGAAGAGTGCAGAAGTGAGAGGTGATCGATGTGAAGGTGGTGGTGATTAGGGTTATGCCGCGAAGATCGCGTAGCAGAAGCTTTGACGCGTTTCTTGAGAAAGTGACCTTCACGAAGACCACGCGATAGAGCTACAAGACTTTGGCGCTGCTTTCAAGGGGAAGTGTGATCTCGGGAAAGTCATAGTGAAGTCTCGGTACAAGATGCCCAAGGTGCTGGAGTACACGCCCGCCTGGCTTTCACGCGGTGAAGGGTCGCAAGCTGGGTTCGATCTGTTCAGGCAGGATGGTAAAGCGCATTCAGAGGGAGAAGACGGCGACAGATCGAGACGGACGATCGCGCATCGAGGGACGGAGGTCTTCGTAGCAGTGGGCAAGGTAGTCAGATGGGCCGACTTGCGCTTGTTGAAAGATGCACATGAGTCGAAACATGGACACCAGGATGACGGGTACAGGGTGAGCACTCATGCCCAAGTGTAGAAGTGGATTAGAGCTTACAGATCCGACTAGATCCTCAAGACGCCCGCCGCCTTTGACATCACCACCATCTCAGTCTCACCAGATGGCTCTCTAATCGCCATCGTCACGGCTCACACGTGCCACGTCGGCATCCTCCCAACCTCAGCACACCTCCGTAGCGGCGAGACGTCGCCTCTCCGCCTCCGCGCTTTCCAGGTTGGACCTACAGCGCACGTCCTCGAGCAGGCACCCATCACCACCGCACTCTGGCACCCGCTGTCCAAGCCTGGTGTTCCCAGCCTGTTGACTGTGACGAAGGATGCCTGCGTCCGCCTCTGGGAGCTTGATATCGACAATCGCCACTCCTTCGACGAGCCAAGCATTGCCGTAGACTTGAAGAAGCTAGGCAATGCGACATCGACGGCGACAGATCTGAGCGCTAGCAAGTATGGTGCTAAGCAGGGATTCAGCCCAGACGAGGTCGAGATGCAGGTTGCTGCGGCCTGCTTCGGTGGCTCCGGAGCTGCAGATGAGCATGCTTGGTCTGGTATGACGCTCTGGGTGGCGATGACTGAGGGTGATGTGTATGCGCTTTGCCCGTTCTTGCCCAGCCAATTCACGCTGCAGGACTCTGCGTTGCCTGGCTTGACCACTGCTGTCGTGGCGAAGACACGTGCTTTGACCAGTGATGTTGAGGCGACTGAGAGTGAGAAGAAGAAGTTGGGCTCACAGTCGAAGTGGCTGGCAGACTTGGACGAGCAAGAGCCCACCACTCTGATCGACGACACAACATTCGAGAGGAACGACGTCTACTCCAGGCCAGCGAAATTTGCATCCATTCCCAGACTACAGGGACCTTTCAGACTGTCGCCTGAGCCCGACTTCGGCGAGATCACCGACATTCACGTTGTCGCGCCGTTGATCGATCAGAGCGAGCTGTACGAAGAATTTGGAGACGAAGACGAGGTCGAAAACGAGGGTCTGAGCGTGTCCATCATCTGTCTCGCCACCAACGCCGGCAAAGTGCATGTCTGTCTCGACCTTGACGGTGTCGAAGCCGAGTGGCTGCCTGCTAAGCGCAGTCGATCATTCGCTCTCGACGATGTGGACGATGACAAGGACCTGCTACTCTTCGAGACGTTCGACTTGGTGACTGCAGATGTCGATACATTTCACTGTGCTTTCACAGCGTCGCCGAGCGACCGCTACGAAGTGTTTGTCACTTCACCGGCTGGCACCCACACCCTCGACTTCAACCCCTGGATATTCGGTCTCGAAGCCGAGCTCAGGTATCCTCACGACGAAGGCAGCGCACTTCGGCTCGAGAACCTCCTGGACTCCACCTCCACCCTGGTCGACCATCCTCTCGCGCTCTCTTCCCCACCGACAAGCACAGCAATAGCCCTCCTCGACTCGACCATTGGTTTCTTCCTCCTCACCTCAAACCCCTCGGGCCCAGTAGCAGCGACCCTAGACCTCCCCCACGCGCCCCAAAACCCATATTCCCCGACCCTTCTCGCCCTCCCCGCACCAACACCACGCGAACCCTATCAACCGCCCGCAACTTTCTACACCCTGTCCACTCTACCCCAGCTCCTCAAATCCAACCCTGCGACGCTGAAGCAACGCCTGCAATTCACCCCCTCAACCCTCCAAACCCTGACAGAAGCTCACCGCGTCCTCTCACACGAAACGCACAACCTCGCTCTGTCGGCCGCAGACCTCTTCCGCCGCATCGAGCGCCTGCGCTCCGAACTTATTGATCAAGTTTCTTCTGTCCGCAACCTGTCAAACCGAGTCGACACCCTGACCGGCGCGGACGACAGCGCGGATTTTAGTCGCTCGATCGGTCCAGCTGAAGACGGCGGTGACGGCATCGTGGAGGACGCAAAGATTGTGGGAAGTGAGAGGATTGAGCAGCGCGTTTTGGCAGCTGTGGGCGCTAATAAAGGACTTGAGGAGAGGGTTGAGGAGGTGCGACGTAAGATTGGCAAGTTGGGTGGGGGAGGAGGGAAATTGACGAGACGGGAGGAGATGTTTGGGAAGGAGGTTAGGAGGTTGGAGGGGATGATTGGTGGGGAGAGGAAAGGTGATGGTGGTGCTGAGGCGGAGCGTGGAGACGGGGCTGTGACGCCGCCGATCAAGCCAGGGGCGTTATTGAGGTTGCCGAATAGTCCGGGGGAACTTGCTAAAAGGGAAGCCGCACCGGCTGAGGCTGCGAAACAGGTACCTGAGGTTGACGGTCAGAGTCTTACTGCACGGTTGTCGGCTATCGAGGATTTGCGTGAGCGGCTGGACAAGGAGGTCGAGGACGCCTTGGGACGTTTGCAGAGCGCTAGCGAGGATAACGGGAGAGCGAGCAGGAGTGGCGTGGCGAGCGAGTGGAAGAAGAGGGAGATGAGCCGGGTTATGGCGCTCATGGAGAGGGAGGAGGCACTGATCGAAGCCGTGACTGGTAGGCTGAGCGCTCTCGGCGGTCTGTGAGAGCCAGTACAGCAATTATGCCTGTGCGCTACATTACTATCCCGCCGTCCTTCTACTCCTTCACGGTCGACCCGTGAACAAGGCTCCATCGCTTTCCACCCCACGATTTCGCATTATGAAGACACTAAACAGAGGCGGAGCTGTAAGCGTGTGTGCGGCACAGCAAGCACCCCTGGCGCTTCTCGATGCACGACTACTATATACTGCGGCACAGCTTCCCCTGGCGCATCTCGATGCATGCTCTGCCTCAGACCTCATCTATCGTGCTTCCACAGCCACCCACTCTCCCTTGCACTTACTGAAGCGACTGAACTTTGCGGTCTCAGGTTCGTCGTGCTTCATCTGGTATGTGCTGCTGCGGCAGTCGCGTACGCGTGGCAGCTATGCTGAAGTCTATCGACAGGTGGTAGTGTCTGCAAGCATGCCAGGCTATGCGGTGCTGTGCTGTGCCGCGCACCGAAGGTCTCAGTATGCTGCCTGTGTGTACCTGGAAGCAGTGCCTGGAAGTCAGGAATAGGTTTCTCATGGCACAAGTGCTCAGCCTCGAAGTCGCAGCCACGCTGCCATATGTATGGACTCGTGACCATACAACAGTCAGATACAGCACTGTGAGTGTCTTCTCCCTCTCTCTCTCTCTCTCTCTCTCTCATCCAACGTCCTTCCTCAAGATGCCGTACATGTACTCCGTGTCACACTTCTACTCTCGTGACCCGAAAGAGTTACTTGGCGTGGTCAACCCGGACACGGCTACTATCTCCTGCGTCGGTCATGCTCCATCTAAGCACCGACGCTGCCGAGTGGCGATCACGAGACATAACGTTGACGCAGCTCATGTCGTCCTCGGTAAGTTATCTCGACCCGGCCTCGCTTCTGCTGAAGTCAAGAAGCTCCTACTATCACTAGCTGGGTACACATTATGCCGACGATGGCACCAAGACCAGGCGCAGGAAATGGCGAATCAATGGTTTCCGATCTTCATGTCTGCCGGGAACTGGGACAACCAAGACGACTCGGATGACGAGATCAACGACAGGAACGCTTCGGGAGACGAAGACGATGCCGAGATTGATGAGCTCCGTCTACAGCTCCGTGCCCTAATCGCTAGGAAGCGGAATGCTAGGCCACCCCCAGACGCCACCTATGAAGGCGCACAGGCCTATGCTGAGGCACTAGTCTGGCCACAGCGTACTCGGGAAGCAAATGAGAAGTGCCGTGCTGAACGCGCTCGCACGGTGGAGGCGTCTCGTCATGCCGAAGCAACTCGTAGAGCAGAGAAGATTCGTCTTGCAGAAGAAGCTCGGGTTGGAGAGGAAGCTAGGCTAGCTCTAGAGGCTCGTTCGGCGGAAGACGCTTGTCTGGCGGAAGCTGCTCGAGAAGCAGCCGGAGAACAACGCCGGAAGGTTGAACACCAGGCCGAGTGTGAGCGGGAGAAGCAAGAGGTGGAGGTCCGGGCTGGTACAGAATGCAACCGGCTGGCTAAAGAAACGGCGGAGCAGTATCGCCGGGATGGCGACTGGATGGTGCAGGAAGTACACCACGTCGAGGCACATCCATGGCGTAACGCCTGGACCCGTTGCACGGTGGCATTCGGCAAGATCCTGTGCTAAATCGCAAGCCATGGCAGAGGAGCTCGGGGATATGCTCACCTGCTCACCAAGGCAGGGGAGATGGCTTGTTGTAGTGCAGATGCTGTAGAGGAGGTCTTTGAGAATATGCCTGGCGATCTGTTCAAAACGGACACAGCGGGCTTCGTCAAGGGAATAGGGCAAGCTGCGCAAAGGTATCGCGACAAGGCAGCTCGGAAATTGGCCAATATGTCGGAGGATGCCAGGGCAGCTAAGGGGCTTCTGAGCAGCTGAAAGAGGTCGAGTTCGGCCGTAGTGGAAGTCACCGCAAGCGCTCCAGATGTTCAAAGAGAAGAGACTCGAGCTCATCAAGTTCCAGAGAACCACACCAGGGCAATGAACGCAGTACATAGAGTGCATATCAATGGCATGCTAATACCCGTTGTTACATCCGCAGCGCTCGCAGATGCCGATGCAACAGTACCAGTGGCCGTCGTCATAGCCGTCGATGTTGTGCCACTTGCAGCTCCGAATGCTGTCGCTGTCACTGCAGAGGTCGTAGCGACTGTAGCATCCGCAGCCACGGTCATACTTGCCGAAGCATCCGCTACAGCCGTCGACGCAATCACCATCGTACTCGCCACATCATCCCTCACCCACCCCCCGCTTCCCCTCACTCCCACTCCAAAACCCCCCTGCACCTCTCCCTCATTCACCGCCCCCTCCCCACTCACCACTCCGCTCCAAAGCGCGCACACAATCCACGTCGTACTCGCTACTCCCTCTCCATCGCACCCATTTCCAATGACCACACTCGGCTCCCGCTGGAAGTACAGGTTGAACGCCACGCATCCCGATCTGGCGTCGCAAGCCGACGCGCAGAGCGGAGGGCAGTAGGTGGGGAGCAGAGTGTAGCCTAGTGAGCCGCCGTTGGCATTGGAGAGAGAGGCGTTGAGGTTGCTGAAGACTTGAGTGTACAACAGTGCGGGAGGGGAGGAGAGAGCGAGGGAGGTATATTGGGGGTCTGTGAGGAACGAGGTCAGAGTATCGGGACTTGACACTGGCCCGGCGCCGAGGGAAGCTGCAAGACAATCTGATCGAACAAGTGCAACGCAATGTATCAGAACACTACAGAGTACGACCAAGCAGAAACGCAGAGGGCATGCTGAAATTGACATCATGCTAGACAAGGAGATGTGATAGACTTGAGAGGAGAGGTGAAGGAAATTTGGTCGAGCTTCAGCGTTGTCCACGAGACTGTACTTCTTCCGTTGTCGCCGACGCCAGCTCGTCCGCCGGTACCAGGCGCGGCCTAGAAGGTCATGGCGGAAGCTGCGATGCGCGTGGCGGTCGTTGATGTCCAGGAGAGGATCGAGCTGAGATGAGTGGCGTCTGGACGTTGCCAAGGCTTGATGCTTGAAGCCCAGTACCGAGGGATACAGCTTGAGACCCATGCGAGGGAACAGGTGCATCGTGGACAAGGGAACCATGGGGAGTAATGTGCATGGTATCATGTTGCAGTCAAAGCTACACAGAAGAAACAAAGCGCAGAGTTGTTTTCGCACTACCGCAGCAGTCGCTACCAATCGCCGAAACCCAAATACGACGCCTTGCTGAGCAGCAGGCCTTTACGGCGTGAACGCAAAGCTTTCCGAACACCGTACCCATCAGCAGAGCCCGGTCGTCCAGCCATTGCCTGAGCATATACATCTCATTCGCCGAACACCCTCCTAGTTCAATGCCCATCCCATCCACCTCCTCAGAGCAAGATCAAGTAATTACTCGGCGCAATTCCCGTCTCCCCATTCTCCTTCTTCGCCTGCCACCACCGCCCACTAACATCACTGACCTCCAGAATCTCATGCTTCGTGAATGAAATTTCATTCGCATCATCCGGATTTGCCTCATAGCTGTAAATCGCCTTCGCCCGGTACGGATACTCCGCCGGCTGCGTCATGGTACTATCCGCAACGCCAGTAGGCGGTGCAGTCGTGGGTGCAGTCTGCGATACGGGTGCTGGGAATGCGGATGCCGAAGCGCGGTTCTGGGCACCTGCGGCGCCGCCGGGGAAACCTGTGACGGGCGAGGCGGTCTCGAAGCCTGCGAGTTGGTTGGAGTTGTACATTTGGGGTTGGGCTTTTTGTTGCTGGTTTGCCGCGGAGGAGTGGATTGTGTCGGGGCGGTAGGATTGGGTCATGTGGCGGCTGTTGCGGGAGGGCGCGCGGTCTTTGTGAAGCGCGAAGGAGTCGAGGGTTTGGCGGTGGGAGGCTGTTGGCTGGGAGCCGTAGTAGAAGATCCAGACGATCTAGATCTTGTTAGAGGTTGATTGCGCGTGCTTGAGAAGCGCTTTGACATACCGATACCATGGACAGCAGAATAAAACCTGCTGCTGCTGCCTCCTTCGCCGGTTGCGAGTTGTAGATCAGCGAATTTACTGAGGATGTCGTGAAAACAAGTCCAGCTGCCATGAATCCGACAATTGCCACATGATATGTGTACACCGAGTCGCTCGCGACGCTGACTATCACGCCAATAATCACGAAAAACATGTAGACAAGCGCCCACCAGGAGTAGTTGGGGAAGTTGTCGCCAATAGCAGCGATGATCGAGCTCACGAAGGCAATGAGCCATCCGCACTGCGCGCGTTGTCAGAATCTGCGCTCTGCAGATGACGTTTCAGTGCCAATGCTTACCGTCGCTATGCCTATAGTCGCCAATGCAAACGCATCTCCAAATATATGCCCAAGGCTGAACTTCTTCGCTCCGCCGCCGCCACCGTACCGGCTGTTGTAGTTGTCCATCTTGTGCAGTGAGGGTGAGCTAGGACTTCCGTACGTGGGCATGAATCAATGTCGCCAGTACAGGAAGTGTGTCCAAGGGTTGAAGGTGACTTGTCGTGTAGTCGCAGCGAATGTGGTCGTCCGGTCTAATGTTGGAGCGCGTCAAACGAGTGTGGTGGTGATGAGCGATAGAGTCCAGGTAATGCGCGCAATGGCTCGTGACTGTCAGATGCCGCGTTGAGGAGTATGCGCTGCAGTGCTCGTGCTGCGTACTGTGAGGATGCAGCGCCTGGCTGTGTGTCGTACGGAGTTGCGGGAAAGGCTGGGTTGCGCGGGTCGCGTGGAGGGGAGAGGCGATGCTTGCTGGACTTCAACAACCAAAAGCGCGCGCAACACACAATGGCGCGCTTGTCTGTAGTTGCTACCGTGTGGTCTCGGACGGGTGCAGAAAGATCGTGTGTGGTGGAGATCAGGGAGACACGGCAGAGATGAGACAAGGCGCGTGGAGTGGAAGCTCGTTTCACAATATTCCAGGGTCTCGTCGGCGAGGGGAGGTAATCTTACGGATGACTATCCATGCGCCTCCACGTTTTGTTCCCGACAGTTGAGCTGAAGTCCGTCCTGCTCGTGATTCAACGCGCACTTGCATGTGATACTCATACATGTAAGATGCTATGCGCACTTGCCTGTCCGGTCCTTTCGCCATACATGGCCCATATGGGAATGACCAAATGCGCACGATCACCGATACTGACTCCGGGCCACGGTAACTGATCCGACAAGATGAATTGAAAGAACTTCACTGCGCATGCTGTACCGGACGTCGATGTACGGGCTCGCTCCTCGCATGCCCTGTCGTGACAAAGCCGGACGTTATGGCTCCTTTGACATCGTAGCTTTTGAGCACATACGACTGCCGAAATCATGGCGTGCCATCAAGATGGGACACGTAACGGGCGACTTCTCTCTCGCGCTGCCAAGTGTCGAAGTTCCATCTGATGTTGCTGAAGTGAAGGTGAATGCCGAGCGAGGCTGATCGAGTCCTCACAGTGGAGTCCTCACTCCTTCTAGGTGTGACATTCCTAGCTTGTGCTCGCACGCTCCCTAAGTTCATGGTAAGCTCGTGGACTGTCTGTCTTGATCGCTATCGATTTACGCACAGACAGGCTTGAACGCTGTGCCACTTCGACTACCACGTCAGGGCAATTTCGAACATTGGTGAGAGGTAGCATGTCCTGTGGACTCAAGATATGAGCATCGTGGCTAATCACTCGTAGTAATTCTATTACAATGGACGCATTCGCCGATTTCACGATCAAGTCGCTTCGTCATTCGCAGACCCGTCCCTTCCTAGTTCACAAAGCAATACTCTGCTCAGTGTCTAGCAAGCTCAGCGCTGCAATCAGGGTGAGTACTCAATACCAGCACCTCGAGAATCCGAAGCTGACTTCCTAACAAGGCATGCACCAACGGTGAGCTCATCATTGAGCACTCTGCGGTAGCCGTGAAGGCTGTGTTTAACAGTTTCTATGCACGGGGAACTATGTTCTGAATCTCAAGCTTTCGGAGTACCCGGGAGGGCCTGAAACGTGCTACCATGGTGTCGTATACACGACTCAGTGGCCAACAAGTATGACCTCACTCATGTCATGACGCTTGCTTTGCGCAGGTTTGCGACCGGTGCTACCACGCACTGGGATCAGGTCCGCTTTGTTATCGCAATCAAACATGTCTATGAGGACACCGATGATGCAATTACCGCAATCAGAAAGGAGCTGGTAGGATTTGCAGCAGAACATGCCGTTGAGCTTTGCACCACGGCAACATGTTCGCGAGGATTCATCGCGGCCGTGCAGAAGTACGGGGCATTCGCTGCTGATCTCAACGCGGCGCTCGTTGAGAAACTCAAGAAGCCGCTCTCGGAGCCGGCGGGATCGAAGGCAGAGGCAGCGGAGGGTGAGTTCGCCACGGCGAAGAACGAAGCCGCTGGCACCAAAAGAGACGCTGATAAGTTGAAGGACGAGGAAGTGAAGGTCAAGCACGCCGGAAATGATTCGCCACCTACTAAGAGGCTTAAGGCGATATTGTGCGTGAAGCCATCCAGCCTCGCCAAGCTGAGTGCAATTTGCAGAGAGCTCTCGTTGCGGCCTCATTAGCGAGCGAGGAATCCATGGGATCAAGCTCGACAGCTCATGCTGTGGAATGCGAGTGAAAGGTGGTCGTTGTTGACAGTGCTCAGGCGCCGCCTGTGTATAATCTTGAGCCAAGTGTGTAGCCCATGAATCTCGCGAAGGGTGCTGCGCCATCGCTGGTACCATCGTCATCCGTCTCCGGGCGCTCGGCGAGACTAACGACGTGGGAGTCTGGGTGTGTTGGTTAAGAACTTATGCCATAGCTTGCGGCACAGACAGAGTTGGCAAGAGTGTCTTTGGAAGGTGTGAAGGTGCAGGGCAGATCCGGAAGCTACGTCCACGACGCGCTGCGCCTTCCAACGGTGTACGCCCAATCTGCTACCTTCTAATTCATGATATCCTTCTCACTAGCATCCACTCGGACTTGATTGAATCACATAACGACCGCCGAGGAGTTTGATGAACAAAGCACAGGACGAGAAATATGCTGAATGCACTCGCAGCAAGGGTTGGGACGTATGTTGCGTGGGTCCGTGACCCCAATGAGTGCATTGACTGACTACTGTGCTCCAGGGCGTTCACAGGCGGCAGATGGACGGATCTTGATGTGGTCTGCGGAGACAAGACCTCCAAGGTCCACAAGGTCGTTGTGTGCTCTCAATCGGCGTCCTTCGAGACAGCCGTGGAGGGCACGTTCAAAGTAAAGTAGACTCACATCAGCGAAAGCACCATGAAGTAGCACTGACGAGGTCTAGGAAGCACGCGAGAACAAGATCGACCTCTCAGCTGATGGGGTGGAGGCTGTCGAGGTGATGATCAACTACCTCTACTTCGCCAACTACACGAGACCCGCGGACACCACGGTCGGCGCCGACCATCAATTTGTAAAGTGGGACATGGCTTTTCACATTAAGGTCTTCGCGTTAGCACAGCGCTGCTTCATCGGCGGCTTACAGGACATGGCGGCGAAGCGATTGGGGATCCTCGCGGCAACGCAATGGGACTCTGCGGACTTCCCAAAAGTCGTCGCAAGCATCTACGACACGACAGCCGGTGATGACAATCAAATGAAGAATACCATCGTCGGTGTTGTGGCTGGTCACAGCAAGGATTTATGCTCGACGGCTCGATGCGCCAAGAAGCTCACGGCGCTCGTCAAGAGCAATGGGGAATTTTCGGCAGCTCTGGCGCTGGTACTTGCATCTCAGCAAGTCAAGGCGTCCGGTGCCACGCCACTAAATGTTGGTCCTCCTACGGTATCATTCCTCGGTCAGACCTTCGATACACCGTTTGCTACTCCACCAAGCATGCGGGGTCGTGGTAGGGGACGTGGCTTGCCCGGAGGAGGTGGCTTGTCGCGGGCAGGGGCCGGGGCAGGTAGTTAGCCTCTATGCAGCAAGGAGCCCAGTCGGCGCCAACAGCAAGGTGCACACGTCCTTTTCCACGGTCATCGACATGTTCAGAACTGCGGAACGTCAATCCTTCTGTTGCGCATGATCACAGCGAATGTCTCTAGGACCCTCCACGTCTGGTTGTACTTATGAGCTATACGTCTGCACACAAGATGTCGCTACCACATACCGTACCAAGGAACCTCCAGACCTATCTACCGTATTCCTCGCTCATCGTTCCTTCCTCACAAGATTGCCGAGACTTCACTTGAACGTCAGTATGAGGTAGCGACTGCGGTCTCGTGTCCACTCAGTGATACTCTGTTCAAAGCACCATCTCAATATTCACAATGGCGGATGAGAAAGACTCGCAAGCTATCGACGATGCAGCCGTTCCCGTCCATGTCTCTCTGCTGGCCGCCGCGAGAACGTAACAAGGCCTCGCAGGGCATCAGTGCATCAACGTGTGTAGCCTTGCCGACAAGTACCAACTACGGAGAGGCGGCCGACGTCGCTGCACCACTTAGATCCTATCTGGACGACGCCGTGCGCAAGAACTTTGAGACACTTTTCTCCCAGCGCCACAAATCTCCCGAATTCCACGCAGCAGCAGCCTGGTACCCTAATTTCGCAACCAATGCAGCCGAGGACTGGACATCGAGCCGCCGAAAGGTCTCGCGCTTCCGCTGTGGTTGCGTTAGCTGCCGTGGCAGGGACCTCGTCTTTGAAATCGCGGAGAGCGCCAGCCAATCTACATACATCACCTGCCTCAGCGGAGAGGGGGTGAGAACGAAAGCGTCATGGGCTGCATGGAGGGTTGCGCATGCGGCAAGTAGTATGGATGAGAGGGATGTCCGGCTTACATGGAGGGAGAGTGACGTTGACAGCCAGGTCATCTGTGAAGTCGGGTCGAAGTCATCGAGCCTCAGTGATGGAGATGAAGTGAAGGTTTTATGAGTCGTGGAGTGAAGCCTCTAACGAGCCAGGCGGTATCACATGCTACACGGTATTAGCATCACATGCATAGAGATGATAGCTTACGACGATGAAATGCGAATCTCTTTCTTCGACACTCTCATACACTTCTTGCGCTACCATATTCCACGCCACCCATCAGACTGCCGCTATGTCGGACACCGACGAGGACACTGGCGCAGTCAGAGAAGCTCTCGCTGTCCACCGCGAAAGAGCCAAGCGGTATTGAAGCTTGATCCCAAGAGATAGTCTTCATGAGTTTTCACTGACCAAGAGCAGTCGCTTCGTTGACGGCAAATACGCCGACCTTACCATCGAAGTGGGTGAGCGCAAGTGGAAGGTACACAGGTTCATCCTTTGCTCTGGCTGCGACTTCTTCGCAAAAGCCTGCGATGGACGATTCCAGGTTAGTCCAGTCTTATACTTACTGCCACGGAACTGACTGAACACATTGTAGGAAGCAACCACAAACACCATCAAGATGCCCGAAGACGACCCTATGGCGGTCAACGCGTTGCTAGAATATCTCTACACCTCCAACTTCGTCTTGCCGACCGATCCAAACGGAGCTCCAGCCTATCGACAGCAGATCGCCTTGATCGTTGCCGTGTACAGATCGGCGGACAAGTATGTGCTGTCCGAACTCAAAGATCTCGCCGAAGAGAAATTCGATCAGTCTACCGAGGACGGAACGTGGGAAACGGAGTTACCGGCCACGGTCGACGCTGTTGAAGACACACCGATCGAAACAGAGAATGCTCTCCAGAGAATCCTGATTCAGTACATCGCTGCAGACTACTCGACAATCTTCGGTGACCCGCGAGCTTATCCCGCGATACATGCAGCTCTATCCAGGCGACCGATGCTGGCGCTCAAGGCAGCAAGAGCCTGGGCGGCGAAGCACAAGTCAAGTGTCAAGAGCTACAGATGTTCGAGCAGGTATTGCATTGCTCGCAAAAACTTCTTCGAGGTACCGACCGCAATAAAAGCCTGTAAGGTGAAATGCCCCGTGGCGGACTGTGGTGGTGACACTGAAGTTGTAGGTTGAATTTTAGGTCTACCACACCCCTGAGAGGCACAGCATGGCGTCTCGGGAGTACCTGGCGGAAGCAGCGGATCATGCAGACGGTTGGTGGTCTCCCACCGTCAGTATTGCTGGAGACATAGCATCATAGTACAACACGTATCACCACTGGCAGACCTCAACTCGCATTGAGAGCGACCAGCATTTCCGCTGCCACGATCTCATTGTAGCGACCGCTCGTCGTCCTCTCAAAGATTTATCGTAAGGTCTCCGAAAGTCAGTGAAGTGCAGCCTTTCTTGGATCAAGTGCAGCGTACCTTTCTTAACCCGTTCTCGGACTTCACGCGCCACTCTTAGATACGCCATACTCCTTCTGTATACAAGTACAGTAACACCACAAAGATGGTAGTGATGAAGAACGACGGCGAGCGTGTGATGGTAGAAGGCGTCGAGAGCATGCTGGCAGGCATCCATGCGTGAGCATCTGGCATGCACTCACTTGCAGCCATATGTTAACAAGGCCGCAGACGCCTCAATGATGGCAGGTGCTCCGACTTGACGATCAACACGCAGGGTCGTAGCTGGAAAGTCCACAAAGTCATTGTGTGCACCGCCTGCGAGTGATTCGAGAAAGCGTGCGATGGAAACTCCAAGGTGATTGCCGCAGTCGTCCTATCTTCCGTCGCTCGCGTACAGCTGACCTTCATCCTAGGAAGCCGCAGAAGGCGTCATCAACCTCCCCGACGACGATCCAGATGCGGTTCAAGTCATGCTAGAGTCCTTCTACAACGGCGACTTCTAAGACTCCGACGATAATTGGTATTCGGACTCCCACAGAATCTGCGTTGACCTCTACCATCTGGCAGACAAGTACATGCTACTACTGCTAAAGGCCAGGGCTTTGAAGAGATCTCTCTTTCGTCTGCCGCATAGCTTAGAGGACTTCATTCAACTGATGCCAGATCCTCCTACGCAGGGAGGAGACGTGTTGCAGCTGACCTGCATCGATCAGGTTGCAGAGAACTTCCCCTCGATTCTGCGCACACAAGGGGTCGAAATTTGAAATTTCCGGAGTAGACTTCGAGCCCAGTTTTCGGGAGTGCCTGGCACAACGGCCCATGCTTGTTTACAGAGCAGCTACCATGTGGGCCACGAAGCGCTTCTCCGATCCTTCTTACAGGTGCTACTGCGACCAGTGCAAAAGCAAGGGTATAATCTTCAAGATCGACAAGGGTACAAAGCCTGATGACATGGTGAGGTGTCCGAGTGGAGCTATGAACGCGGAACTCAGTCGATGGAGGCTCTTCATGGACCGTACTTGAGAAGGATGATGTCCGATCACTGTACTCAGGTGCAGGGAGCGCTTTGTCGACCATGCTTGAGAGGCGTATATGGGTCGGACCGACACAGTGTAGTGGAGAATAGCTTCGTAGGCATGAGACTACATCCGATCGGACCTCAGAGCCTTCCAGTGCATGTCACTTCGTGAGCCTTCCTCCATGACGGCATCCGTCTCCGCTGATGAGAGGTGTTGGTGTCGACCGTGCATTGCCTACCACCAGTGACACAGAGTGAAGACTCGCTGCTTCGCATAGTGAAGCCTCGCATCAATTCGCTGGCATCACACGCAGCAATAGAGTGCAAGTGTCACATGCAAAGCGTCGCAGGCCGTAGCTCGTGCAGTAGTGAAGCCCACCTCTCTTGAGAACACCCCTCTTGCACTCTTGCTATATGTAATCTCACCGTCCACCGCGTCTCCAATCGGCCATAATCGAAGTGCAGTCGCAGAGCACAGTCAACATGACAACATCCGAGAGTGCGATACTGAGCAGCGCTCTAGCAGAGCAGACCACGGGTCTCAATAGGTACACAGCGAGCACAGGTCCATACTACATGTACTTCGCGACTGACTTCTCGTAGTCGTTTTGCCGATGGTAAGTACGCCGACCTCTCGATTGAAGCCGGGGAGCGTAAATGGAGGGTCCATAGATGCATCGTCAGCTCTTGCGACTTCTTCTCGAAGGCTTGTGACAGTGGCTTCCAGGTTCGTACGTTCATCCGTTGCAGCTGAGATTGCTGACATGGTACCTAGGAGACGACCACTGGCGTTGTCAAGCTCCCAGACGATGATCCAGCTGCGGTGAACGCGCTTCTCGAGTACCTTTACGGGCGAGACTTCAGCCGCCCCTCCCAAGACAACGGCCATATCGGCTTCAAGGAAGATATCCTGCTACTCATCGCGGTTTTCCATCTGGCCGGAAAATATCTCGTACAATCGCTCGAGAACCTGGCAGAAACAAGATTCCAAGCCGCATTACAGGCCAATAGCTTGAGCGGCTATGTTCCGGACATGATCGATGCGGTGGACGATATGACCAGCGACGGCGCAGACGGCGCAGACGGCGCAGACAACTTGCAGAAAATGCTGATTACGCGCATCTGCGCCAGCGAGCAAGATGTATTCGGGAATCCAGAGAAGTTCAAGGCGCTTCATACAGCTTTGAGAGACAAACCGATGCTAGCGTACAACGCTGCACTAGCTGCGGCGAAGAGTCGGACTAGGAAGATCTGCTACTATTGCGTCTCTTGTAAGAACTACTTCGACCTCCCCGGCGGAGTGGAGCGGTGGAATATCTGCCCTATCACAGGCTGTGGCGGAACCCTGATCTGATGAAGTACTTCTTGGCTGCTCTTGCCTCTGGCTGTTGAGAAGGTGACTAGCGAAGGTGCTGTATGGGCAGATTGTGGTAGCAGGCGCGGGGTGCGTCGTGCGAGCCACAGCGGAGTGCCGGCCGCGTCCCTCAACACGGATACATACCACCATCAACAGCAATGACCTTGTTAGTGACATATCCATTCCTCACCATCCACATCACCGTATCAGCAATCTCGTCCGGCTTGCCAAGTCGTCCAACAGGTACTCCTGTACGCCAGTCAGCCTTGCACCTCTTCACCACCAAATTCAACTCACTAGCAGCCAGCTCCTCGTTCCCACCAGGCAGCATAGCAGTCTCCTCAATCAGCGCCGGCGCAATCGCATTGACCGTAATCCCCTTCTTCGCCACATTCCCCGCGAGCCAATGCACGAATCCATGGATCGCAGACTTAGACGACGCGTAATGAGGGCCCACGACGCCGCCTGTAAGTCCCGCGACGCTGGAGCAGAAGATCACTCGTCCGTAGCCTGTGCGCTCCATGTATGGAAGGCAGAGCTGCGTTAGTAAGATCCCACTACCGGTGTTGACGCGCCAGGATTGCTCGAAAACGTCGATGGGGACATCCGCCAGGGATTTCATGCCGGAGTGGGACAAGGTGGAACCGGCGTTGTTGAAGAGGATGTCCACATCCCCAGACTGCTTCGTGACGTCGTCATGGAGTCTGCGTACCCCTTCGAAAGAGCCCAAGTCGGCGTGAAAGAAGGTCGTCTCGATAGCTGTATTTGTCGGGGTTGCTGCTTTGACCTCGCTGAGAAGCTGTGATCTTGTCTCTGTGCTGGCCGAGTGGTAGTGCAAGGCGAGATTGTACGAGCCTGTCTTTGCGAAGGCGAAAGCGGTAGCCTTGCCAATGCCTCCAGTGGCACCAGTTATGAGTACGAGTTGTTTGTTGTGCGCTGGCTCTGCCATTTTGATGCTTGTCCCAGCTCACGAACTGAAGCGTACAGGCTCCGACCATACTGCAACACTCCAGTCGAGAGCTCCTGGCTGGTCGTTGACGTCACCGTCAACTGCTTGAGATCAGCCGAGGAGGTTTGATGAACAGAGAAAAGCACATTCGGGTCGAGGTTCGCGAATCGTAGGATAGGCAGAGCATGTAAGTCGACTGTGGTTAAGCCTCTTAGGGTATCAACGCTACTTTTGTGGTCATGGACATACATACATCGTGATCCATCACACTCCCAACAAGGCTTCTTGCAAGTCCTCCAGTCCTGTTACGAGCGCTGTTCCAGTCCAGCAACTCCAACGTCTAACCCACTGCTCTTCCCCGTCGTCCCATTCATCCCCATGGCCTCGTGCGGCTTCAACGCCACTCCACTCTTCTCAGCAGCCTCAGCCATCCCCTTCAGCTCTCTGAGCATGATTTCTCTCGTCTCATCCGTGAACTTCCTCACAGCCTCGAATTCGCTAGATATGCTAACTGTCTCAATGGGCTTCAGAACCTTGATTCTGATCGTCCCAGTTCTGAAGATCTTCTTCTTAGAGTTCAACAGATTGCTGTAGGGCTCCACAACCACAGGGACAACTGGCACACCAGCTTGGACGGCTAGTCTAAATGCGCCGGATTTGAAGGGGAGCAGGTCCGGGTGATCGAAGTAGGAGCGCGTGCCTTCAGCAAACATGAATACTGATTGGCGATTCTTCTTCATCTGCTGTCCAGCACTTCCCAACGCACCAGAAGCCTGCGTGGCATTCTTACGATCAAGAAACACCGTCTTCGAAAGCAGCACTTTCTCCTCGTCAGCATCTCCACCCCTCGTCCCAATGCACTGTAAAACCACTTACTAAACCACCCCAAAACCGGCACGTACTTCAAACTACTCTTCGCCGTCACAACCGTCCCAGGCATGAACACATGTCCCACAACCAGCACATCCAGTTCACTCTGATGATTCCCCACAAACACCGCCGGCCTCGTTCCAAGCCAGCCCTTCTCCCCATACCCCTCCTTGCCCACTCCAGGGTCCTCGACCACCATCCACACGCCCGTGAAAACCAGCATCGTCCATTTGAACGCCCTAGCAGTGGTGTATTGGCCTAGCTCGCCATGACCAAAAAGCGAGAGGGCGCCGGAGGCGCAGGTACCGTAGATGGCGCAGAGGAAGAGGGCCGTGAAGGAGGCGAGGAGGCGGGGATAGTATGATACTATTGGAAGGGCGAGGGACAAGGAGACCAGGAGGGTGGTGAGGTGGGAGGTTACAAACACGACTGAGAGGAAGCCGAGCACGGCATAAGCGAGGGCGGAGAACCAAGACATGATGGTCAGGATGAGGTCGTGGTTAATGCAAAAGGGCGCGTCAACGAGTGTAGTGCTGTAGGGACGGTGGGTGAGGGAATCTCGGGGCCAGCCCTTTGTCGATGTTGAGCACGCTACGAGGTCATGAGGCTTGAGGAAGCTGTGGAATTTCTAAGTACATGTGGGGTTGGTAAAGTTCAAGGTAGCCGGCGGTGGGGTGACAATCACATGTCAACAGTGCAGTGGCAGCAATATGTGTACGCCGCCAGTATCGTACATCTACGCTATGCTACATTTCGTCAAAGCAATGCAATCACTCAATACTCGTGGGTATCTTCACCTCCCCGGACTTTCGGTCAGTATGCGGTATGCCATAACGATAACCAACTCCTTTCGGGCTCCTCCCATCCCGTCCAACACTCTCGACACTCACGTCCTGGAACTTGAAGTCCCATCGCCGTCCAGCGACGACCCTCTGCGTCCGCTCCTCCCAAGCAGCCTTCTTCCGTTCCTTCTCGGCCTTCTCGGCAGACTGCCCTCGCTCGAGCTCGACAAAGCGGTTTATACGCTCTTCACGTGGCACGCCTTCGACGCTCCATTTTTCGAGCTGTAGAAGTTGCGTGTGCGGAATCCGCTTGTCTGCGGGAAGGAGTGTGGGCGAGAAGGCTTTGGCTGCGTCTTCTCGGGTGAAGGCGCGGGACTCGGAGGCTGGGTAGAAGAGCTGCTGCCGGGTTGCTGGGTGGACAGGTAGGTCGTTGATGCTCTCGTGTGGAGTCACCTTTTCGCCCTTACGTGCTACTGGCGTTTTAGGAAGCATCTCGAGTACTGCTTTGCTGTACGGCCTTGCGAGTTTTCGACCCTGTTGCTTGTGTCAGCACTAGATCTCAGACGTTTCTCATGAGATTCGGAGAGTGATGTGTGCTGCAGTCAGAGAGGCTCGCAATGCTATCGTTTGTAACCATGTAGATGTCTTCAAGACTAATCGAATTTGAATAATATCATCATAAAAGCGTGAAGGGAAGAAATGCACAGTCGAACATACCTCTTCTTCCCACTGCTTCTCGATCGTCTTCAAACGCACCACAGCCGCGACTCGCCTCATGTCGATGCCCCATGCAGCGCTCACACTCTGCAAGTCCATCTTGTTCAGCACGATCTGCTCATAGACCTTCTCCCGCAGCTCTTCCGACAGCACGGGCTGCGACTTGAAGTTCGGATTCAGTGGGTAAGGCTGCAGGTCCGAAGCTCGTTCTTTAGGCGTAGCACTCTCCCTCGCAGCCCTTTCCTGCCGCTCAGTAGCCCTGACTTGCGCTCGCTCCGCCCTCTCAGCCTCATCAATACCGTCCTCTTCCTCTTGCTGCAGTACCTCGTCCTCGTCGGGCATCGGCTTCTCCTGTCGTACTGGTCTGGGCCCGTCTCGCCCATGACCCTTCGCTCGTCTGAGATTGCCGGTCTTGTCGTAGGCTGTGAGATAGTTCGTGCTACCTGCTAGAGGCTCACGGAAGGCTTTCCCGGGTCCGTTGAACCATGCCCACATGTTGCGGCGCAGCATTGTGGTTCGCCGGGCGAGGTGTCGTTGGCTGTCGGGAGAGGAGGCATGGAAGGAGCGGCGGAGCGCCGCAGAGTCGGCGAAGGGACATGGTCTGGTGCGGAAGCATTGGCAGACTGGTACTGCAGGGGACTGTATTCGAATAGGCATATTGTGATGTGTGGAGGAATCAAGAAAGTTGTGAAGGACGAGTTTCTGTCAATGTATCAAGGTGTCTTGGCATCGGGAGTGCTGCGGACTTTGACCTCACTCGATCAATGCATCGCTTCTTTGTCTTCTACATATACCGCATTGTACGATCTTAGAAGATTGTCCACTCCATGGCCGGGTATCATATGCATTCATCCGTCTTGACTGCTGTTATACAGCTTCGCATCCTCCGATGATGGTGTTTACAGTCCTGTGAACCCAACGGCCAGCAGTACCAATGCTACCAAGGACAGCACCATCTTATGCGACCTCACTTTGGCTCCATTAGATGAGTGCGGCGTCGAACCTGCAGCGATGTCTGCCGCACCCTTGCTCGTCGATGTCGCTGTACTTGTAGTCTTACTGGATGGGGTACCTGGGCAGTAATGTCAGTGTTTGATCATAGACCATCCAGTCTACACCCCTCACCGGATACTGTCCTGCTGTCACTCTGGCTGCTGGACGCGTTTGTCGAACTGCCGATCACGTACGCGGGAAGAGCGACACGGGTAGACAACGATGACAGATTCGTCCACCGAGTGATCCCGGTGACATTGAGCTGAGGGTACTCACCTGATGCTGTCGGTGTCGAGGTCGTCAGACTTGACGTTGTAGGATCGTAGACGAAGTGTGGCAGGCTGAAGCTGGTGCTGGAGCTAGAGCTTGAAGTAGTGCTGGTACTGGTACTGATGCTCGAGATCGGCAAGACCGTGATGGTCTGCGTAGTCCATGATGTGGTGGTGATTTTGAAGGTCGTTGCTATCGTGGTATGCGGCGCGTATGCATCGACAGAGGTCGATGAGCTGATTGCCGGCATCGTAGCGGCCATCGTGGGCAGTATCGGCGACTCGGGATGCGCTGTGTCGATCGGCGTCGTTGAGCTGACAGGTGATACTAAGCTGATTGATGTAAGTGGGAATGGTATCTCTGGATGATCTGGCACGAGGGCTGTCCCGTATGGTGTTACTGTTGTGACCCAGGTGGTTGATGGGACTAATAATGTAGTCATGTCTAACAGGTGATAGGTAGGAGTGAGTGTTCAAGAGAGCATGGATCGATGGCTGGGAATGAGGCCCTCCTTGGAGATTTATTGAAGGCATGTGCAACATATGAATTGACGGAACAATAGGATACTTATTAATCTGATCATCTTGCGTCAATGGATACGATCTTGTGAGAGCACAGCATGTACTGATTCAGCACCACCTCCACTCTCGATACCGATCTCGCAGGTCCTGACCTGCCGCAGACCGCCGACCACGTGAGACCTGTGAACCAGTCGAATCATATCTTTCAGGCACCTTAGGCGCTCTTGGCGCCTGTTGAACCTTCCTCAAGACCCGCTCATCACCTTCACGTCTGGCCTGCTCAACCGGAAGCTCAGGCAGCACCTTCGAGCGCCTCGCCAACGGCCTCGGACTCACGCCAAGTACAGCAGGCAGACTGCACGTAACCTTTAGCGGCGGGAATCCGTGCAAGCCTTCTTGTGCTGGGAGCTGGTGCCGTCTCGAGATGCGCTGCAGGTCCCACGCGACCTTGGACTTCTCTGGAGTCTCGACGTAGCCGTTCAGCGCCATATCCGTCAGTGTGCTGTCAATCGCCCGGGACACTTCGTCGGCTATGGACTCGTCAGTCTGTTGCTGCCAGTGATTGATCATCAAGATGTCGCGTGCCTGGCCATCTGGGCGGTAGAGCGAGCGGAGGCTCATGGAGCGGCGCTGTTCTGGGGTGAAGGTCCTGTCGGAGGAGTCCCGTCTGTCTGAGCTCATGTTTGCGGCTGTGATGCGATCAACGCTTCGCGGCTTACCTGTGGATGATGTTGCGTGGATGTCGAGATTACCTATGGTGCTTCGTACTCGACGCTCGATTCGCGAGGAGTCTTCAAGAACAGCAACATTGTCTGTGCGGACGAAGCCTGGATTCCGGATAGGCGACAAAGCCGGAACGAGGCAGTATCGCCTTGTCAATCTATACCCTTATGCTGCTTTGTCCCTCGCTCTTTGTGTAGCGACTGGCCTTGCTGAGCCGTATCACCCTTGTAGGGATCCGACTCCCGACGGAATAGCACTCAGACAATCCCAGAGATATCAGAGCACTGGTCTATATTTCACACTCACAATCATGGCTTCAACCCTAGTCAACTGGACCTGCAGCCACTTTATCTTCTTCGGGCCGACTCAAGTATAGCGGGATGACCAGATCTCCAGGCATCTCATTGATGTGTGGCCAATCTACCGCTACATCAGCAGAACCGCTGACGCTCATCTAGCAACTGCAACCCCATCTAGGCGCATCACATTGGCTCAGCGCTGTCCAGACTGCATCGCGGCTCTGCCCTCATTCGATCTTAATAAGCAGCGCGCTCAAGAGTCGATCAACCTGCTTGACAACGCATACGAGGACTGTAAATCGACCTACCTGCAGCAGGCTGCACAGTATTTCGCGCACGACTACTCGATGAAAGCAGCGACGACAAACTTCCCAGAGTCTGACATAGCCCATGCTCATTTCTGGCTTTCCACCACACCGCGGCGAGTCGATCCGTTCTTCGCCCCTCTCATGAGACTCTACCGGCTGACCATCAATGCGCAGATCCGCCTCAACATCGCCAAGACCGTCGAAGATGTTGATAGTGCTTTCGCCGACTTCAGTGAAGCTCGCATCGAGCTTGCGAAGTTCAACACTTCGCTTGCGTCGCTGCTAGAGGCTGTAAGGTTGGTGGGTGAGATGCGCAATAAGAAGCGGGACAGCCAGCTGTATCAGAAAGAGATGCCGAGCGAGGAGAAGAAGGCGACGAGCAAGCACTTCAATGCGTTTGCGGTGCGCATGGGTGATTGGAGGTGTGAGTTCCTACTGGCTTGTGCGCGTTTGTAGGGGTGGCAAAGGAAGGGTAAGTCAGTGTTAGTGAGTCTTACTTTTATTGTCTTTGAACATTCACGATGATGGATATCCAGAGTCCATTACCCTCATACCTCCATTCACGACTATCTCCCATCTACATTTGCATCTGTATGACCTGATGAGCGATCGCCATCACTGGTCGCAAGTACTCCACTGTCTCTGTGAACATGCTCATTGCCACTTTCCTATCAGTGATCCATCGACTTACCATCATCCATTCTGACCGACCATCTTCTCTCCGAAGCACCGAATCTAGTCCCTCACAAGCGACTTCGCCAAAAGCAATGCTGCCACGCAACTCACCTACGCCGAGCCTAGCTAGCGAAGCTCCATTCGTCGACATCGACCTCGACATACCGGAAGGCACCCAGCCGCCCAACAGTCTGGCGCAGGGTAGCCCACCTCGAATCGAGCTGGGCGATGAGGAAGCCACTCAGTATAATGAAGAGGAGCGTGCCGAAATCAGGGCCTTCCTTGACCTCCTCGATGCTTCACATGGTGTCCTTGCGCCGGTCTCTGGGCTGGTAAGAATATACGATCCTTTACGGTTTCGCTTTAACACCGTCAGCCCTGCACTGTCGATTGTACAGCATAATGAGTCGCAAGCTCCCATCCGTGAGGAAACTCAGCGTGGGTGTAAGCGCGTCGTTGGTACAGCGTCAACTGAGTCGTCGACCATCGAAGGGGCCCTTACCAACAGCAACGATCTCACTGCGTCGTATGAGAACGGCACAGGACCAACAAATGCCCAAGGAATCGGCAGTGTGTCCGCAGGGCCGCGGTCGAGCGGCACTATCTCAGCTGTGCAATCCACTAACGCCACAGTGGCAACGAGTCTGGTCATTGTCTCCAGCGAGCCATCATCGCCTGCCTCCTCGCAAGACAGCTTCGAGCAGCCTATCTTCGAGACCACGACTGGACTGCCGAGCTATCGCGCACATATCCTCGACGAGGGTCTGCGTCGCCAGCGAAGTCGCCTTGATAGCACGGCATCCTCCTTGTCGTCCTTGTCGTCGGACTCAGCATCGGATATAGACTCGCAACATCCTGGATTCCCGGATACGTCGTCGCAGGAACGCTGATCCGAGAGCCTGTGCAAGGCGAATAATATATCTCTTTCAGGTGAAGAGTACAAGGCACCCCGACGGATTTGCAATACGTAGTCTGAAAGTTGCGAGTAATGATCATTGCACGACCCGCCCGGTGGCTGGCGATGTGAGGTATACTTGAACGACGACCACTTAGGGAGAGAAGCAGCATGCGCTTCAGCTAACAACGTAACGATATCATGCTCCATTCAAGGGTCGCTGGCTTCTGTTCGCTTTCTGCGCTTGGCAGCTAAATCTTGGTTTGATATACATATTACAGCTGAACGTGAGATCGTGGGCCAGTGGTCTAATGGTTAGGATTGCTGCCTTCCAAGCAGCAGGTTCGGGTTCAATTCGTCGGTCAGCACCTCAACCACCGCAATGAGCCTTCACTAATACTCGCACAGCCGGCTGACTCATATGCGCTTCAATTCGTTTTGAGAATTTGTAGTAGTTTTGGCAGGAGCGAGTATGCCTGTCACGTGGTCACAACCTTCACAACGCTTCACACGCGCCATGCGGGAACCGTCCGAGGACCTCAAATTCACGACGTCGACTGAGTCCACCACATACAACAGTGATACTACGTGAGCGTGGTGTGCACCGATGGAATCATGCGGAGAAGCGGTATCGAGCCCCAGTGTAGGTGTGAGCATTTTGAATACCTACAGGAGTTTGAAATCTATACAGCACTATAGTCACACATTCTACCGCATATATTGCACGCTGCTCTGTCAATTTGCCAGGTCAGCCCGCTACTAAGCTCACCCTATATACCACCCTCCAGATAATACGACAAGCTGTAGTTCAGGTACGCGCACTGCGGCACGTCCACAAATCCAGCCGAGTACGACGGCCAGTCCAAGTGCTTGATCGGCCCATTGGCATCAACAATCGGATCCCACGAACCACTCAGCTGCACACCCTCCATCGTGCGCGTGTAGCCGCGAGCTTCGAGGTGTGCAAGCGGCTGGTTCGGGTCGCCGCGCTTCATAAACCCGGCATACCAGTTCGACTCGAGCTGAAGGGAGTATAGGTCTGGTCCATCGCGGAGGTAGGGAAGGTTCCCAAACAGCCAGCCTTGGTCAGCTCCGTGAACGCGGAAGTATGGGAGGTTGGGGTTGCCTGGTCTTGTCAGCATACATTCACAATGCAAGTGACTTCAGGCTGTACCTCTTGGGTAGCCAGGCGTCACTGGCGGACCACCCAGCCCGTTCGGGTCATATCCTCCCAATGTGCGGTCGGACTCGTAGTAGTATGCTTTTTGGAAGGCACCAGTGGTTGCACCAGCGTAGACTGTAGCCTCGTCGACACATCTGAACTGGTTGTCTGTTGCAACGCGCTGGCTGACATTAAAGGAGTCGAGCGTAAGATTGCCCGAGTCGTAGTAAGGGAAGAGTCCAGAGTCGATGATTCCCTGAGCGTAGGGCTCGGTGATGCCGAGCGACAACTCGATGCCCTGCAGCTCGCTAGTGACGTTGGCTTTCTTCGGGTACTGCGTAAGGTCAGTATTGAATCTATGTTCAACGCGGCTAGTGGACACCTACGGTGCTGAATGAAGAGCCGTCGTTCGCGTTGATGCCTGCGAGATGTCAATTGGGTCTCCAAGATGTCAGATCAGGCCCAGCGTACCAAAGATCACCGGAACATGAGCCGTGCTGGCATTCTTCGTGTTCACAATGAGCTGCTCAGTATTGACGATCTTCCCATCTTGCACCACCTTCTCCGCTCTAGTAGGCAGCGTCGCAATCCGTGTGTAGTTGACTTGCGCCAGGCAGGCAATCTGAGCAGTCACACTTGTCTGATCGCAGCCAACGGCTGTAAAAATCTGCTGTCCGGCCAGCGCGTAACCCTGTTGGGGCGTGATGTACGAACTGTACGCAGTAGCATAGTTGCCCGTCTGGCCCAGTCCGACACCACCGCCGAGGTTGCTCTGTGCGATACCACCCTGGAACTTGCCGATAGCAGGAGGCGAGCCGAGAAGGACACGCACGCTGCCACCACCTGCGGATGAGCCTGCGATGACGATCTGATTTGCGTCGCCGCCGAATGATGCGATGTTGTTGATCGTCCACTGTGAGATGTTATCAGCTGTATTTCAGACTATCAGTGATGTGCAAGACTCGCCTGTAGTGCAGTGATCTGATCAGCAATGCCATAATTACCCGTGATGTTGGTCCCTGGGACGTTGAAGAAACCGAGCGTGGCCAATCTGTAGTTGATCGTCACGACAACGACATCCTCCCTGCTCGCGAGATTGCCACCATCACTTCCAGGATCTGAGCCAGTCCCGCCGTTGAAGCCACCACCGTGTATCCAGAACAGCACCGGCTTCAGATTCTTCTTCGATCCAGATTTCGGAATGTACGGAGTCTGCACATTCAGAAACAGACAGTCCTCCGATCCTTGCCCACTGACCTGGACGCACTGCGAGCCGAAGGCAGTGGCGTTGAGACTCTGGCCAACGCCGGAATAGACGCTCGAGTACTGCCATCGAGCTGGAGTGTTGGCGTATCGCAGTCCGCTGAAGCGCCAGGACTTCTTGTTGCGGTAACCGAGATAGGTGTTACCAGCAGCCGCGATCGTGATCTCATTGGCAGCGGTCGCAGATGAGTTCGTGGGTTGGCTTGAACTCGTAGACTGCGTGCATAGCACTGGGAACGATGCATAGCCTCGTAGTGCACCCTGAAAGTCAAGACGACCTTTGCGAGAGTCCAATGAGACCAGACCATCACTGATCTGGTATTGCTGGCGACGATTTGCTCTGCGATTGTATGCGAGGTAGGATAGCTGATTGTAGAAGTCGTCCGAGTGTGCCTGAATAGCGGCTTTCGACAACAGAGTCTCACTTAGGCTCGCGCAAGCTGCAGCTGCTTGTCGCGGCGATGTGGCGTCGAGAAGGATAGCCGAGATGTGGTTCGCGTCGTCACTCCCATTGAGATTGTTTTGGTACAGGATCGTCAATGATGAGTCTTTGTTTGTAAGACGAGTTCTGCCAACTGAGCTTGGTGGGGGCGCTGCGTAGGCCGAGATCGCCAACTGGCTGACCAGCAGAAAGACGGGAGATAACATACTGAACTCAGTCACACTTACCTTTCTGTAGCGCGAGGCTGCTGCTCACGTATCTATATCGTATTGTCTATATATCGTATTGTCTCTGTAAGACCGCACGATCCCCGCATTGGCAGAGTCGTCTCCGGCATTGGGGTAAAGGCGACATCATGTGGGACCTACATATGACGATTACTTGGTCGTGCATACAAGATGCACATCTCTAGTATCTTGGTGTTCTTGGCGACTGTCATCGCCGCTGCTCTGCGGGGCGTGCGCAGTAGCTGGAGAAAGGTGGATGAAAGGCTATCAAATTAGCCGTAATCGGGTTTAGCCTTTGCCGCACCACGTGACCAAAGTCACGGCTACAGACCGTTCGCACTGCCACTACGTATTGTGATGACCTTGCGAACCCTTTGCCATCCAACAAAGCCAGCCGTACGCCACCAGCCATGCAGTTTGCAGTGGTCGGGCGTGAGATCAGTCTGGACGGCTGCACTTCCATACTGATGAAGTCAAACCCATTACAAGCTATGCGTCTAACAGCCCGGGCAATGCAGGGCAGGCGTATGCCAGCACTGCTGCTGCTTCAATAGCATGCCCGTTGCGCGCGAACTGCGCTGTGCTTGTCAGCGGCGGACAGATAGGTGTCCGGAACGGCCCACAATGTTCCTGATCATCTGTACGAAGGTCATATCGACTCCATGATGTCTCCAAGGGAAACTTCGGCGCGACCTCGCATGGTGAGCCGCCAGGTCCATGGTGCATCAGTCAGGCAATGCACTAATTGCAAGCATATTTTTAGCGCGCGGGGGAAGCGTGCAGGAGGTTTGCGCGAACACTCAGTCAAGCGGACTCTGAGGCATCTCTAAAGCTTCTCGACCCACTGGCGGAGCATCCGGAAACTGATCGATATATTCGGTGCTTCCATTCAACAACACCGGAAAGTTCAGCCTCACACTCCATCTGACATTCGCAGTCGATCCCTTGTCGTGATACTCGCCACTATGATCGTTGATATCGCTATACCCCGCCGTCGAGCCCGCCGGACGATGGTGCTGGAAGAGCTGCGGCTGTACCGTCAAGCAAGTTGCAAGCTGACGGCCATCAACGCCATCACAGACGAATCTGAACATCATGTCGCATGTGTTAGTCAGCTTATGGATGCCGAGCTCGTATAGGAAACGTCGAGCGCCTGCTTGTGTGATGCCGTAGGCGAGGGTACAACTGTTGACTCGGGCGCGAGCCACTACGCGTGTGTGCTCAGGATATTCGAGGATAAGCTCGGAGCTGCCGAGTTCCTGGTTCACGTGCTGCTTCTCGGGGACTGTAGTATCGTTCGCGATAACAACGCGACCGAGTGGCGCGTTTCCATCACTTGGCCAGGGAAATCTTGTGCCACAGTGACCTAGCCAGAGGAGGTCCCATCGATCCAGATCGCCGTATGGAGAAGTGGTAGGCGGACTCGTGAGGTCGTCGTCTACATGAAAATCTTGGAAAGTTTGGTTCTCCATGGGCACTGGAAATGTGGGGTCGAGGTGCCGATCCAGAGTGCCTTTTACAGGCTGGACGATCAGTCGCGACGCGTTCGCGAAAGTCGCCATCTGTGACTTGATGCGAATGTCCCAGTCGACGTCATCTTCCATCACAAGGGCTGATGTGATGTTTCGCTCGACAATGCTATCTGATGGTTAGCCACGAGGTGTCAACTTCGGCTGCGTCGCCACTTGCATACTCACGTTCTCAGCACGTTCATATGTGCCCGCCAGCCAAGCAGGCTTCCTCGATTGACGTTGTTCTGAAGTCCCTCCGGTGGTATAGCTTTATCGTCGATCGAGGTAGCTCCGTCAATGTACTCGATGTCAAGTCCAGTGAAAGCCGCTGCAAGCGCCATAGAGTCTCGTCTGTCGCTTCTGGACGTCAAACCGATCACGAAGATCATCTGAAACTGGTCGCCCGTCAGTATACTCTGCGTATGCTTCGACTCGGGAACTTACACCTAGCGTTCTGTTCGCGATGTAATCAATGTTGCCATCACTGCTCGGAAGTTGCGGTGCGTAAGAACCTCCAGTGACCCCAAAGCCTCCTCCGAGGGACCGCAAGGTGAGCAATACAAAGACCAAACACGCGAGCAAAGGCCATACCCTGCGATGCTGGCTCCATCGAGGCGTCCATTGCTCCACGCCCATCATGGTCAATTGGTCTCCTGGCGGTCGACCTTGTTCAGGGATGGAGAAGGACTTCGGAGACTATCACTTTCCAGTTCAAACAGCGCTCACGTGGTAAGACTGAGTGCGTGCCACATATATGCATGGGCGCGTATCTGACGCCGCGATACGCACTGTGGTAAGCAGCATCAAACATGTGCTCACCTCAGCGGCTGATGTCAGGAGCATACTCGTCGCTTCTACGCCCGTTGGAACTTCTCTTGATCTAGATCTCGACTAGCAGTGACAGCTCGCCACACAACGGTTGTGGCGCCGAAATGTCTTGCCTCGGTCGCGGCGGACATGGCTGAAAGGGAGCCAGTAACATGAGCGCGAGTGCGATTGGGTATGGCCGCTGATCTCGCCAAGATTTGCTTGTGCGCTGCTGACATATTCTACGATGCGGATTGTGTGGGCGCAGATGGATTATGCTGGAGGAGATGGGTGAGCGAAGACGTGAAGTCAGGGACGCGCTTGTTGAAACCTTATTCCGCCACGCGATATTCTAGAACGTGCCTTCACTATAACGGGAATTAATAGCACCTGAGTATAGGGACCATGATGAACAATCAACATAATCTGTTGATCGTACCGAGCCTACACATATCTATACCGTTGGCAAGTAACTGCCTGTCTATACTTCTATTGAATCCCATACTCCGTGAACCCGAGCAGCCCAGTCATACGATTAAGCTCAAGCACGGCTACGCCGCTGCTCGCTCGCGTCAAAGAAAAGCAAATGGTCTATGTTTCTGTTCCAATGAGTGGCATACCGCCGTCAGCACTTGACTGGCGGTGCGCGTTGGTAATGTTAGAAAATGAGAGGGAGCCATGAGAAGTCACCAAAGCGAACTCGCAGTGGCTGAGGTCGAGGCAGTCCTGGGTGGCCAGTTCGGCGTCGTGAGGCATGGCAGACGCTCCTCTTACGCGGCTTCGCAGCATTATCGGTGTGTGGGCATATTATGTTTCGCTAGGAAAGGTCCGCCGCAGCGGTGACAGGCGGGCACCGCTTAGCCTCCGATGTGTCGCTCGCTCTCTGGCTTCCACGAGCCTGAGCATCAGTCAGTCAAATGAAACCAGGAGAATTTTGCTGCAAGGAGTACTCACCTTCGAAAGCATGCTGCACCATCGCCTGAGGGTCATCAACTTCCCCTGCACCCATCTGCCCAACGCCTGGCGAGAAGGCTGTGATGGGCAATACGATGACGTCTCCCACCTTCTTCGCTTGCTTGATCCCCGTGAAATGTTGCCAAGTGATATTGCCCTTGCTAGTGGCCATATCAAAGAACTCTGGGTTATTGAAGAACTTGAAGACGGCATCTGTCCAGATCGCTGGCCCGGTGAACTCGACGATACTCTTGATAGCCTTCTTGTTCAGTATGCCTGCGCGTTTGCGCCGTAGGGTCTCCTCGGTGATACTGGCGACGATGTCGACAAGGACGGGATGTCCAGGCTTGGATTGTATGGTCCATTGGCAGAACTGGATGCGGCGGGAGTACCAGTCGTGCCAGTCCGGACGCTCAGGGTCGGCTTCGATACCAATAACAAGACCGTAAGTATTGCGCGGCACTTCGGCGGGGACCCACTCGACTGCTGACTTGATTGCGGTCGTGTCGATGTCCGTGTAGATGCCTCCTCGAGCCAGCAGAATCAGGTAGCGGAAGAAGTCGGCCTTCAGAACCGGCTCTGGCAGCGCCTCATATGCTTCCTGGATCTCCGGAAGAGCAGCGTAGAAGAGGCGGATGAGATGCGAGGCGACAGAGTCGGTGATGACTTCGTGGATGAATGAAGGATGTAAGTCTGACCATGATGCCTCTGCTGGTCTGAAGTCTTCCCCAAACTCTCCTTCTGCCGGTGTGTACTTCCATGTCTGCCAAATGTATGCTGGAAACTTTCCTTCCGAGTCGTAGGGAAACGTATACTGCAATGCCTTGCGCAATGGCTGAGCCTTGAGATCTCCGATAGGGATTTGCGGCTTCAGCTTCTTCGCCAGCGCGACGTGTCCGTCATGATCAATCGCAGACGCTATGCCTGATGATACAGCCTTCGGTGCCTCTGCGCCTGTCGCCGGCTCAGGCGCGGTCTCTTGTATCCGCTTGTTATCGGAATAGCTACCAGTCGGCTTCGGAGAGTTGGCGTTGATAGGCGCAACAGCAGGTTCGCTGGTGTGGGTGTTTCGCAGAAGGAGGAAGAGCGTCAAGATCACACTGGCTACTGCGAGAGCCCGTCGGGGTGTGAGCATTGCTGCTCACCAGTCAATGGTTGTTGCGGCAAAAGTGTGGAGGAACGCAGCCAAGAGCCGCTCTCACTGCGGGTCGCTCGAGGGTTTTGAGGTTGTGTATCCACCAGCATCTAGCCAGGGGTTTGACGTTTCCGTTTGGTCGTACGTGAGCTTTGTGATCCAGACGGAAGGGGAGGATCCGGGAGGTGAGGATCCGGTGGTAGCAAGGCTGGTGATATGTTACTTTCAATGCACGCCGTCACGACGTGACTGAACGCGCTGCGACAGCATCGTGAAGCAGTCAGGGAAGAGTGGGGATTTGTGATAACACGGGAAAAGTGGTGAGCAGAGGTGTAACCTGGACTGCATTGGGGAGTGGATAACATGCGGAATCCGGACAACGGCAGGTGCACGTACTGTGATCGCGAGGTTTATTTCAGGGCAGAGCTGACCACGCTGCTTGGCCAATCGTTGTGGTGATGTGCTGCGGAAGCCTTCGAGGCTGTGTACAACGCACCATTTCAAGAAAGAAGCCCTGCATACGATGGCGCAACGACGATGGTCAGTCTGACAATGTTTGAACAACTTGCGCTACCGACCGTTGAGGTCTGCGTGTTGCGAGGCGTTTCATGTATAGACCGGGATGAGGTCACATCAGACGACATGTGAATATACGAGCTGCAGCAATATTCTTGCCGGCTATGCCTCACCACATACTGTTCATAGTACGTGAAGGCTGCTATGCACACGCCTGATGCTCAGCCGACTAGTGCATGGCAACAGTGCGAAGTCAGCGATCACAGCTGCCAGCCACCACCGAGCTACCCGGTCTCATACCACCCGGCTCATTCTGGTATCCATTCCGAACATGGATCATTGCTTCATCCTGCCGCTGATTTCTGTCGTCTGGATCATACCGCAGCTGAACAACTGGCTGTGATAATCGTCTTGAACTCCTTCGCTGACTGTCATGTCAACAAAGACGCCTACGAGGGCTCGCATCCTTTCCGTATTCCTCGCCAAATCCTCTGCCGGATCGCCGTTTTAGCTTCGGGATTGGAAACGCCAATCACCAAGCCTGAACGGCACAGAGAGCTCCCCGGGCCCGGCGCATGCTAGCCACGCGTCAATCACGATGTCGTTGTCATCAATGCATCTTCCATGTTCTTCAGAGCATTGGTGATCTATCTGACAGGAATGGAAGAGCGAGACCATTAATCAGGAGTTGTAAAGTTGGTGAAGCGTAACACGTCCTCAATCTCATTGGCAGCGCGGAATCGACATGGACTTGATCGAGCTGTGGACGATGGAGAGCCGCAGCATGCTTACCCGCGGACTGATACGGACGCGTGCATGCTGCTGCGGTTCCCGATCAGCATCACCCATGGCTATGGCCCCGATTAGCGGTTAGCTGGCTGGACAGGCTGTCAATGGCATACCATTTGCAGTCACTGGCACTCCTTGCACGCTCACTGCGTACATCTGAAGCGATCGCAGCCGCACTTGCGCTCCTTCAACCATCGATTGCGACCGGAGCGACCTTTTTTGCTCCATGCGTTGGATATCCAAATCGTAACGCCAAGCTTTCTTTAGGCCAACCTAAATTCCCAGCTTCGGCTGCGCCTGCCCTCGGCTTCGATCATCGACATTGATGAGCTTCAATGTAATGCTGTCACCGTCGCTTTGAAGTTGACGCGGTCGGTAATACCGGCGACTGCTCGAGGAGTAAAGGCTCGCTCTTGCTGCAGACTTGACGGGCAGTATTGCCGCCACGATGATGTGCTACTGGATAATCCGAGCAACACAGCAAGGGGCCTCTGTCATCGATCCACCTTGCCTCTGCTGGTATTCGGAAGAACGATGCGCATCGTTCTTTCATGGGATGCGCGCACACAGCTTAACAGTCGTCGCACCCAGCGCGAGGCTGGGAGCTTCGTCCAATGCTTGTCCGAGGAGCAAACCAATTGCCTAGACTGCCTTCCTGCATTCCTGGCTTCCTGGCTTCCTCCTTCTTCCAACCCTCGGGCTGTCTCCAAAACACTACGCTTCTTGAGCGTACCAGTACAATTTCCAGGCTCATATGTCACAAGCAGAATTTTTCAGTGCATGCTAATGTCTCAAGGGCTCAATGTTGTGCTTGACAAAGGACTATGCTCGCCAATATTGTATATATTGACGTGGGTTTGCGCACACCGCCATGACTGGCGCGCATTAAGCCCCCTTCCCAGTCTTCATACGCATCATGGTTCGAGGCTCTACGCCACCAGAGCAACGCGAGCAACGAGATGCAGGAATCTGCAAGCTGAAAACGCTGCTCTGATGGCTGGGAAGACACGGACCAAGCACATGTTGCTACCAACGATCGTGCAACGCGACAGGTAGCTACTGCTTGTCCAGGCATTCTACAACAACGATGTCTATCGCAGCGTTGGAGGCGACGCGGTGAATCGTGAGGGCCAAGCGACGATATACGACGCTGCTGCGGTTGCGAACGAGGTGTTGGGCGGCAATGACGACTGTCAGGATGTGGACAGATCAGGGAGAGTACCCTGACCGCCCTCGCGCGAACGGAATTTTGTGGAAGCCATGAGCATGTGGATGGCAAGCGTGGTGATTTTCCTTTTATGCTGGAGTGTCAAGCTGTACCAAATATACACATTACAGGACGGAATCCAGATTGTGCAGGAAGGGGTCAATCGCCGACTGCAGGCATACATGCGCGAGTGTGACTGCGGCATAGTCAGCAGGATGGCTACAGGGTACATGAATCTGAACCGAGCTATGGAGAGAATCATGGAGGAATGGAGCCATGCAGTAACCCATCCTACTCTACCCTCTCAACCCCCCGTGGGATGCGTTGGGTCAATCCACCTCACCTCCTCCGGCTTCTCCACCGGTTCCACATCCGGCAGATTGATCGCGATCGCCTCATTATCACTCCTCACTAGAACACACTCCAGCGTCTCGTCCTTCATGGCGTTAATCTCCTGGTGCGGGACGTAAGGCGGGACGAATATGAAGTCTCCAGGTCCAGCTTCGGCGGTGAACTCGAGTTTCTCGCCCCAGCGCATGCGGGCCTTGCCTTTCACGATGTAGATCACAGATTCGAGGTGGCCATGGTGATGTGCGCCGGTCTTGGCGTCGGGGTGGATCTGGTGTATGTTAGTCGCAGGGCTTATAAGGAGAGGCGTCCGATCCACTCGATGAGTCTTACATGCACTGTTCCAGCCCATAGCTTTTGTGCACCAGTCCTAGCTAGATTGATGGCGGCTGCTCGATTCATGCCAGGTGTCTGAGCGGTGTTGCTGTCGAGCGAGTCTGCTTTGACTACACGAACGCCTTCGTGCTTCCAGCCATCTGCTGGCGGCGGCGGTATTGCTTCGTGGTCTGTCATGCTGTCGGACGAGGGCAATGACAAGATGTGTTGTGGTGCTCAGAGCAGGTACAAGATAATGCGCGAGATCCAAATTGGGAGTGAAGTAGCAAAGGGCTAGCTCTCATGTCTTTGCAGATAGGTAAAACAAAGAAGTGGAAGAAAGGTACTTATCATCGTCAAGGACTTGAATCGCAGCAACCCCCTGGCACAATCAGCTGGAAGCATGCCCCTCATGCTAAGCAGCCCGAGGCTTGAAGCACCACAGCTAGAGAAGTCGCCGTCTTGATAGTACCGCAAAGAATCGTACCCCTTCCGCATGGTCTACAACGATGTCGGCGATCAGTGAGTATCCGCCTGGTTGATAGATGCGTAACGGCAGAGAGGAAGATGAGGTTCGTGCGGACGATCCCGCTACGACGAACCTGTCACTTTTCGGAGCACTGAGGTTTCATTCCCTCCCCCGTTATGCTGCCACCCGTCAGCGAAGTGCTGATGGGTACAAACGCATGAAGGCGAGAGACAAGAAGCGGTCAGTATCAAGAGTCACTCTCAGTCATCCTTTCATCGCACTTTCTTCGCTTGGGTATCTCCTTCTAGCAGTCAACTCGCTTCACCCAAAAACCTCAGCTCCACCAACCACAACACGGCACCACAGCATGGCCGACGACGATGATACTTCGTGGACTACCGTCCCGAGAACGAAGAAGCGAGATCCACCCAAAAGCACCAAAGTCGACGGACGGCGAGCATACCGCCCTGCACCTGGCGTCGCCGCCGAGACCCTGGTCAAGCAGTTCAACGAGCAGCAACTTATTTGGCGGCGTAGCGAGGCCCGCAACTCGCTCTGCCGCACTCTCGCATTTTTGAAACCCACTGCTGGCTGGGCGATCTCGAAGGCAGTGTGTCTGGGCTTCGGGAGCTTCTCCGACGAGAATCAGAGTAACAGCCGCCGAACCATGACACAGATGGCTATCTTCATGGATATTGTGAAGCATTTGGAGGGTCAAGGGGCGATCAAGATCGAAGCATATGCGCAGGAGGTCAACGCCGTCTTGGACGTTGACAAAACTTTTCTCGCATCGCTGGAGGTAAAGTTGATCGAGAAGGATTGCTTCGACGACAAGATCGGGCCAGCTGGGGAGCATTTTGGACCGCAGACGTTCGCCTGTGATCTCTTCCTCGAGCACAGCGTTGAGACTGTGACCGCGCTGGTGGATAGGGACAACAAGCTAGTCATCTCCACTGCGCGTATGTGGGTGGACACATGCTACGTGCTGAAAGTGAGAGAATTTTCGAAGGAGAAGCAGGCTGCATTCAGAGACTTGATGGATAACAAGTACAATGCTTTCAAGTTCCCGCACTTCAGCGAAGACCCGCACACTGTCGAAGGACTGTACATTCTCGGACCGAAGCCGCAAGAGGACGACGAGGAGTCTGACTGAAGCCGCCTATTTGATATCCTTGCTCTGGACAATGGTCGCAAACGCATCCCCAAGCTCATGCATCACAATCTTCGTCAGGTCCGCTCCAGATGAGCCCGGAATATCGCGATCACCAACAGCATCCTCAGCAACCAGCACATCATATCCGAATCTGTCAGCATCGCGTGCGGTAGTCGACACGCATACATGCGCCTATCAGCATATCAGTAATCAGTCCGACGCATAATTTCACAAACAGCATCAGGACTACGCACCATATACCCCGTCAACACGACCTTCTTCTTCCCTCCACCAAGCAACTCATGCAACTCCGTGTCGGCAAAGGCGCTCGGATGGTTCTTCCTAATGACCTTCTCCCCGTTCTTCGGCTTCAACTCATCAAACTCCTCCGCCAGCTCGGTCTTCGGCGTGAACACTGGCGCGCCGTCGGGCACTTCGTGCACGACATGGATGACTTGTCCCTTGCCTTCGCGGTACTTCTCCAGGAGGCCGGAGATGGCTTTGCGGGTCGACGGAGCGTCAGTGACCTTGAGCTTGCCGGAGGCGTACTCGTTCTGGGCGTCGATGATGATGAGGGTGGAGTCTGAGGGGGAGGCGGTGGAGGGCTGAGCGCCGAGCATCTCGCGCATGCTTGAGGGTGCCATGATTAAGTAGGGAGAAGATATTGAGACAATGGGTGGTATTGGCAGAGGGACCGCTAGTTGGATGGAGGCGATGCGAGCTACACAGCTTATATTACATGCATTACCCAGAATGTCACCTTCGTCATTGTCAGTCTGCCCCGCGATCTACAACTACCGAGCAGCTGTTGGCTAGATTGTCGACGTCCGGCCGGATGGCCGCTGATCATCTCATCGTGTGTGTGATTTGAAGTACTTCCGTCAGGGCGAGAGTACTGCGCATGGGCTGCTTGGTGGTTGCAGCGCATGATTCATACTGAATGGCAGCTTGCTCAAGCGTCATGCGCATAACAATGACATCAATGCCGCCACCTCTAAGCTCACAGCGCCCTGATATTTGCACTAACATACAGCATACGATGTCAGAGAAGGGAAATTGTCAGTACCAAATCTCTGAACGTGCAGTCGGTCGCGAACAACTTACACTTCCAAGAGGCGGCTCATGGGGATGTGAAACCGGGTCTCCGTCGTCGATCTATCGATCTACGCCGGCGCTGCAGGTGTGCAAGTGCCTCGTCCGGACAAGTCCAACTCCACTTCTTTGAGTTGCTTTGAGTCGCACCTCTCGGGGTCCATGCCGCAGCATAATGTGGTCGACATTCGTGCCTCCTGCGCCAGACGTGCATGCAAGTGGCACGACGAGATGTGACAGCAAAGTCAAAGTAAGTGTGATGGCAGACCATCTCGTAGGTATTCCTCTTCTTCTGCTCTTCATCACTCTCTCATCCTATCTCTTGGGTGAGCCTCCCACAATGGCAGAAGAGAAACAGATTTACCTTGTCTCCGTGTCTAATGGCCTCGTCCTGGCTCACTGCGCCGCTGGCAATCCCTCCGGCGTCGTAGCCCAAAACCGCGGCGACAAAGACAGCGAACAGAAATGGGTCGTTGAAGCTGGCGACAAGGAGAACACCATCGCCCTGAAAAACGTCTACAGCGGGAAGTACCTTCACGCCAATGGCGGTGGCAATTGGGCCACTTGTGGCACGGGCGACAGACAGCTATGGACGGTCTCCAAAGACAGGGTCACGCCGCCCGGGGCTTGCACGTTACAGCCGGTGGAGTATGGGAAGGTCTATTTGAATCATTTTCAGGGGCAGAGAGTGCCGAAGGGACATCCGGGGATGAAGGTGCATATGTGGCAGTGGGAGGTGAGTGGGTTTGGGCTTGGGTACGTCGGTGGGAGATTTGGCTGATACAAGATTATAGGAACCTTGGTCATTTTGTCTGACGTGGTACTTCATGGATGCTGAAATTGGGTTTGGGCCTACCGCTGTCGGAGCGCCTGCCGGGGCAGGTGAGAGTAGTAAGTCGAAGGAGGAGCTTGCTGCGAAGGTGAAGGATCTGGAGGAGCGGGAGGCCATGCTTGCGCAGAAGACCAAGGACAATGATACCAAGTCAGAGTCTGACAAGTCTGCAAGTGCGGAGGTTGAGAAGCAGCGAGAAGAGTTGGAAAAGCGGGAAGCTGAGCTAGCAAAGAAGACTGAGGAGCAGTCCACCAAGGCTGAGTCGGATAGTAAAGCTGCCGAAGACATGAAGCGACAGCGTGAAGAGCTTGAGAAGCGTGAGGCAGACCTTGCGGAGAAGATGAAGAATCAAGCAGCGGAGCAAGATAAGGAAGGTCAGGAATCGAACAGGCAGAGCAGTGAACGTGAAGACGAGCTGGAAAAGAAGTTGAAAGACGTCGATGACCGCCAGAAAGAGCTTGATGAGAGAGAAAAGAAGCTTGGAGAACAGGCTGATACAAAGGGCAGAGACGCAAGCGAAGCTGACTCGCAAGCCACGCGTGAGCAGGAAAAGAAAGAAGAGGACCTACAGAGGCGTGAGACAGAGCTTGATGAGCGTGAGAAGCAGCTGAAAGACTCTAGTAACAAGAAGGACTCGCAGTCAAGCGAGGAGGTGAAGACGCAGAAGGAAGACCTCGAGAAACGCGAGAAAGCTCTCAGCGACCGCGAGAAGCAAGCCAAAGAAGAGGTCGACACAGTCATCTCACAGCGGCGCAAGGAGCTTGATAACCAGGCTCAGAAGCAGAGTGACGAGCAGAACAAGAAGGCTCAAGAGTTGCAGAAACGTGCGAAGGAGCTAGCGAAGCGGGAGAAGCTTCTGCAGGAGAAGACCGATGCAGATACGAAGCGGAATACTAAGGTCAACGGTGCATCAGGCTGCAGCCATCCATCAGAGCACGACGCCAGAACCAAAGACCTCGATGCTCGCGAGCGGGCCTTGACAGAGCGAGAACAGCAGCTGGCCTCTCCTCAGAACACTGCTCAACCTAACGGCCACTCCGGCAAAGACCAAGAAAGCATTGACCAAGCTAGCAAACCCAAGAGAAGAGCTCCGCCAAAGCTCGCATCCGGCGGAGCGTACAAAGCAAACTCGACCAAGTCTCGCACGCCTATTGAGAAGCCAGCAACGCCCTCTGTCAAATCACCTCCCTCGGACAGCGCGAGCAATGCGCCCGAAGACTCCCGTTTCTCCGACCTTCAGAAGCGGATGGAGAAGCTTGAAGCCCGACTCGCAGCCAGCCAGACGAAGCAGACCGACCCCGTGACGTCCAAGGCGTCTTCGAAAGCAGGAGCTGGTAAGGTCAGTGGGACGAAGGACGCGCAGAGTAATGGGCACAAGGAGAAGCCTAAGGTGCTCGAGTGTCGCTGCGGCGCCATGCCTGCGCATCCAGGCAGGAGGGCGGTGGGTTATGTGTATGAGAACTGAATAGCATGGGTGTAGAAAGGAATAAAAGTGACTCAGGCGCGTCGAAAAGTACTTAGGTTGCAGGAGTATCACTGTCGCACTAAAAGCATCACCCAAGCATCCACAAAGTACCGCAATGACCCAATACAGCCCACAAAGCGCTCACAGTGATGTCGGGTATGACACTCATGGGCTTCATCTCGATGGCATGAACAATATCCCCTCCATATCTTCATACTCATACATAAGTCTTCCCAACTGTCATCCCCTCCTCCAAAACGCCCGCAGCACCTATCTACCCGCCGCCGCCTGGGTATGCGGCTGGCTCGCTCCAGCAACAACCTGCGTCGCCCGCGCCGGACTCCCCGGCCGACCCCAGAAATCCAAACTGGCGATAACGTCCTCGCCAATGTCGTCTTCGTACGCGAAGAGGATCTGCAAAGCTGCATTAGCACAGCTGTCATATCTTGTTGATGGGTGAGGATCCAACATACCTCTCGCGAACTACTATGCAGAAACCTGACAGACTTGAACGTCTGTATACAAACCAAACTCCCGGTCTCGCTCCCACGAACTTCAATGAACTCCGGCTCAAAAGCAAGGATATACTTCTCCCCCCACGTGGCAAAGTTCTGCGGACTGCCCTCCCACAAGATCTTCCAGTCGCCGCGAGCCCGCCAGCCGTTTTTGTTGACGTAAAAGCTGAAGTCAGTGTAGCAGAGTAAGAACTCTGCCGTGTTGCGCTCGATGTAGATGGGCTTTACGCCTTCTTTCCGCGTGATGAAGTCGAGTGAAGTGTCGGCTTGATCGAGAAGGGACTGCGTTTCGAGCGTTTCGAGGGAGACGATCTCGAAGCCCTTGGCGCCGCCGACGCAGAGCTTGGAGCGGAGGAAGTGGATGCTGTTGGACTCCATGGGGATGTAGAACTCCTTGTGGGGTTTCAGGACGTCTTGACCGCTGGCCAGAGCGCGCATAAGTCCTGACTTCTTTTTGCCTTTCGTCATGCTGTCCATGGGCTCGTAGACTTTGACTGTGGAGCTGAGGGAAGAGGACTTGACGCAGCAGACGAGGGTCTGTCCGTTGCAAGTGCCAGCGTTGATGTAGTTGGCGTGGCAAATGCGGCGGCCGCGTTTCGAGGGCGCAGAAGCGGATTCTTCCGTGTCGAGGGCGTCGAGAGAGTAAGAGTTGACAACCTTGTCCGTCAAGACGATGAGGATCTGGTGCTGCTCCAGGACTTCGAGCTGCGTTACAAATCTGCAATCAAGCACACGTTTGGGCTTCTGTGAGGTATCCTTCTGCCGGCGGTCGCAGACATATACACCCCAGTCTGTGCCGATGACCAGCTTCCTCCCGCCATCGATAGGACGACAGCAGTTGATGCGGTTGGAGCTAGACGTAAAGAACCCTTCGCTTAGCTTGGCCATGGTGAAGATCTTGTGCCGTTCAGACAGCTTCTCTTTCTGCTGCGCAATATGCTCCATCCACTTCTCACGTTGGGACTGCGTTGTGCAGAAGAGTGTGAGCTCGTAGCCGCCCTTGCCGAGCGATTTGAAGGTCACTGGGTACCCTTGCTCCAGCGGGTTGGCACGGGCGGCGGCGCTGCGACCGACGCCGGGGATCATGCTGCTAGAGGGCCGCGTTATGCCACGTCGTGGAAGGACTGTATCCATTTCCTTGATCTGGAGGAGTTCTAGAGGTATGGGCTTGCGGTATACCTTCATCTCCTCCTTCTTGTTGACCATCTTAGCCCGGACCAGGAGAACTGCGTGATCGAACAAGTAGGCTGTAATATCCGCCTGCTCGCTCTGTGGCGTCTTCTTCAAATTGCCCTTGAAGATCAGCTGTCTCGACTCTTCGGTCAACTTCAAGTCAACAGGCGGCACGGCACCCCACTTGAGCTGCTGGTTCAAGCTCATCAGGTTAAAGTGATTCTCTGACTTGCCGGATTCCTCATTCACCCTCGACAACACCTCCTTGAGCTGGATGATAGCACGCGGTATGTCTTGCTGATCTGGATTGTCGGGCGCAGTAGCCTTCAGAATCCCCTCCAGCAGTAGCGGGTACCTCGCCAGACGCGTTGTCGGCTTTGTCAGATATCCGTTCAGCTCCAGCTTCCTCGACTCCTTCAGCCGCTCAGTGACGTCCACAAATCGCTGGAATGCAGGATTCGATATCTTCTCCTTCTCGAATTCGAACTTGCCGTACAGCTGCGCAGAGCCGTACTTGATGAACGGCGTGAACTGCTGTATGTACTCCAAGAAGATGTCACCCACATTACGCACCACCGGGTTGAGCTGCTGTCGTCTGGTCAAAGCACTAGCCATTCGGGAGTTGACATTGTGCACGTCCTGACAATTGGAGAAGACTGTCCGAATGAACTTTTCTCTTCGGTGCTCTGGAATCGGAGACTCGGTCGGCGAGCGTAAAGGCTTGATCCAGAAATCGCGGAGATATTCCAGATCCTTGACGAAGTCGCGTTCGGTGTACATTAGCTCGGAGATGACTTCTTGCCGCTTCTTCTCGCTATCGGAGACGCTATTCGCGACGTCTTGAGTGACGGTGTTGATCCAGAGCTTTTGCTCGCTTCCTTCCTCATCGTGGAGATCGGAGCGAGAGACCTCAGACTTCAGACCCACAGTTTGCTTGAGATTGAGCCGTTGCTGCTGCTCCAATCGGCGAGGACATGCTATCGAGTAGCAGAGGTTGTCGCGGTTACATGTAGGCGAGTAGCACTCCGTGAGCAGCGTGAACACGCCATTGACTTCCGGCGGATCTTCATGCAGCGCTTCCTTGAACTGGTAGATCTCATTCGGCGAGTCGCGCAGTCGATGTGCGTAGGCGACTTCGTGGAAGTACTTCTGCGCATCCAGTGATCGACCAAGCAGCAAAGCCAGATTGCGATCCGATGTCCGAATGATGTACGATATGAGCTCCACAGCCTCGAACCCAGTGAACGCATTCTGATACACCAAGGCGTCCTTCTCTTTCTCACCCATTGCCACGCGCTCGCGAAATGCTTGCGCTACATTTGACAGCATCGCACCATACACCAGTGAAGGCCGCTTCTGAGCTACCATTGTACTGGTCTGAGTGATCTGACTGTTCGAGCGAGCTGTACCAGCTACCGAAGGCCGTGGCGAGTTTGCGTCATTTGGCGAAACCACAGTGGAAGCCATAGACATCGTTCGAGAGTTTACACTCCCGCCGCTGGTCGCACGCGCGTCCTGTTGCGGTCGTTCCGCCACGTGATAGCCGTTTGTCTGCGGTGTTTGGGGCAGATCAGATGACTGAGACTCTCCTGATGTCCGCCGCCGATTCGGTATCACTCTTCCGCTCATAGTCTGTGTGTAATCACTGTCTCTTGTGTACGAAGACATCGACATAGTCCTCTCATCTCCTGTTCGCTCGGGCACAATCCTGCCTTGTGCAGTCGTTCGCGCCAAGTGATTCACGTAGGGTTGCTGCCGAAATGCATTGGCTGGAGCGTTGCCGTAGCCACTGCTGGGGGCTTGATAAGCGGGTCGAGGGTTGGAAGCTAGGGACTGTGACCGGTAACTGTCGCTGTTCAATGCTGGTGCAGGCGCTGGCCCGCCTGGTGCATAAGGTCGTTGTGTGAAGGATCGCTGCTGGTACGGAGCGCCGCCTGGAGGACCACGGGGATCCATCCGCTGTGGTTGGCCGTACGGGACGCGATCAGGACGGATAGGTTGAGGCATGTTCTGCGCCGGCGGAGGCATCGGTCTCCTCTGCGGTGAGCTCTGTCCGTTTGGCATCTGCTGACCGCCATATGGCTCCGCTGGCCGTGGTGGTGGGTACCCGTTTGCTTGTTGGCCCAGGCGAACAGGTGGAGCTCGCGGGAGGTACCCAGATGGCGGCGAGCCTGACATAGTGTTTGCCCTGTCCTGAGGTATAGGTGGCGGCGCACCGCTCATAGTCTGACTTCGCCCTGCGCCTGGCGGTGCGGCGCCGAATATGTTTGAGAAAGCGGCATCGCGCTGCGCCGAGGAAGCGTTGCCGAAGCTCGGGTTGCGGCCATAGTCGCGGCCCTGCTGTGCCTGGTATTGAGCCATCCTACCTGCTCGCTAGCAATGCAGACATCCGATCCCCCGTGCGCTGTTTGTACGGTGTGCTATGTCCCTCACTCCCTCGACCCGCCACTCGGTCCCAGTGTGGGTCGCGGAGGTGACGGCAGTGGTGAAGAGGGGAAAGACAGTCAAGCCTGGACAGTGACCGAGAGATGTCCAGCGTAAGGATAGAGAGCGGAATGTAGTGACAGCAGTGGCTAGGACCGAGCGTTCTCAATGGCTTGTCCTGAATGCCATCCAAGTTCAGCCTTGGTGTGCCAGTCTCTCTCGGCCTATCACAGGAGGTCAGAGTCTGAGACACCTGCAAGTTGCCGACCACGATGTTTCAGAGACAGATCCGCGAAGACGAAGTGTTTCTGGTGCGATTTTGCTATGGAAATCGGAACTCGTCGGTGAGATGATCGATGTCAGGTAGCTCAGGTGATCGCCTGTAGAGCTTGGGCAACATGGATCTCATGCAGCAGTCGTGCAGCATCCCAAAAGCACTCGCTTGATTTTGTAGATCCCATCGTTTGCGGCTACATCCGTTGCACGTGACGTCCATCGCCTCCGTCATGTGGACTTGCTGGTGAGCTACATCTCGAAGCCTGGTATTGCGATCTTGCGCTCAGGCAGGTCTTGTCTTATTGCATTTCCCCTTCCACCTCCGTACCTCCTCCCGAACTGAACGCGATGTCCACCGCAGGTGGGAACTCGGAGTACACGCCCCGGTTTGCCCCATTCTTGGGCATGGTAATGTCGCGCCTCTGCAGTACATCACGGTAATAGCTAATGGATCTACGCAGGCCGGGATAGCATTCGCAGTACTTCCTGTCCCACCCTCTGTCCTCCCCACCACTCTCTCCTAATCACCTCACCCTTCAGATGATCTTCGGCTGCCTCGGCGCCGCATACGGCACAGCAAAGTCCGGCATAGGCATCGCAGGCGTGGGAACCTTCCGCTCAGACCTGATCATGAAGTCGCTTATCCCCGTGGTCATGTCCGGAATCATCGCCGTCTACGCCTTGGTCGTCTCGGTCTTGATCGCAGGAAACATGAAGCCGCCGCCAGAGCAGCATTACAGTTTGTTCACGGGATTCATGCATTTGGCGTGCGGGCTTAGTGTTGGGTTGACGGGACTGGCGGCTGGATATGCTATTGGAGTTGTGGGGGATACTGTGAGTTACATCCTGAGATTTAGAGCTGGAGGAGAGTCCAGGGAGTCGGTTGAGATGAAGGGCGTGAGCGGGTTGCATTCTTCGAGAGGGTCTATGCATAGATATGGGCACATTCAATGAGTCCGGGGGATTGGAGAGTTGCTTGGATTTGGCGAGGATCGATAGCAGACCACATTCAGGAGCGCTATGAGCTGACTTGCGAACGACAGGGTGTGCGAGCGTACATGCAACAGAGCAGGATCTTCGTCGGCATGGTCCTGATCCTCATTTTCGGCGAAGTGTTGGGGCTATATGGGTATGCTTATTGGTTGGCAAAGCCATTGAAGACCACCATGCTAACAATAGACAGTCTTATCGTGTCTTTGATCTTGAACACGAGAGCGTCCGGCTGAGCAAGGATGATGCATAGGCTGCGAGGCATGTTCACAATCGACAGCCGTTTCTCTCTCGTCTGTACGCATTCTGGACACATGCAATTTGCTCCTCCCCGCTCCCAGTTGGCTGACCACATCGGTCTCCCGAAGCTGGGACGGCAATGGACGGCGGAGCTTACATGGGCCAAGTGGAAGACAGCGAAAGATCGAGCAGCTGTAGCATATGAGCGATTTGTACGACCATCTTCCAATGATCCCCTCCATATCACCAGTCTTCCCAATCCAGCAGTCCGGAACAGCTCTCCATGCCTTCTGTACAGTAATAGAGTGATGTCACACCGCATGATCTCAGTCAGGCAAAAGTGACAGCTCCGAATGGAAGACCACCCCTCCAACAGTGAAGCACTTATTGCCATTGTCTCGAACTTCAATCGACTTGTCTTGTGCACTCTGTACATTTCCGCTCTTATACTCTGCCACGCGACAACCCAATCATAGAGACTTCCGGGCCACTACTTCGGCACGGAAATAGACCATCGCAACCCGACTCCTCGGCACTGGTACACTACCTTGCGGCTGACCTGCGTCGCGCTCGTGCACCTTTGAGACAAACTGCGGCGAGAAGTGATTTGGAACGGCGGTCTCGCCTGAGCGCGTCTCAGAGCGCATGAAGATGCCGCGGTAGTGAACCTGGGCAGCGCATGTAGACGGAAGGCTGGACATGCCATTGGCGTACACTCGGTCAACACCGTTGCGCATCGCATTGAAGAATACCTGCTGGATCAGGACGGAGTATTGAGCATTGTACGGTGATCGCGCAGTAAAGGGTTAAGAACACATCGCATACCCATTGGCGCTCCTACTCTCTCGAAGACTCACCACCCACTCCTACCGCCATCATGCCCGCCATCATGGACAAGATGGCCTCTCGCCTCCACCGCATGTCCTCCTCCTCCGCGGACCGGCAAGACTACGCCGCGCGCGAAGACGAGAAAACTAAGCTCGCCGCCTGGGAAGACTCGAAGCGCCCTCTCGAACCCTCAGAAATAACCGTGGACCCGCAATCGAAACCCGTCGGGCACTCGTCAAAAGTGCTCCGCCGAGAGGACTTCGACTTGGTGAAGACGCTCGGTACAGGGACATTCGCGCGCGTATGGTTGGTGAAGCTCGCGAACCGCAAGAAAGGCGACGAGAATAAGGTGTTTGCGCTGAAAATATTGAGGAAAGTGGATGTGATTCGGTTGAAGCAGGTGGAGCATGTGAAGAATGAGCGGAATGTGTTGGCGGCTGTGGCAGGACATCCGTTCATTACGACGATGGTGGCGAGTTTCCAGGATGCGGATACGCTGTATATGCTGCTTGACTATTGTCCTGGCGGGGAGGTGTTCAGCTATCTGCGACGAGCGAGGCGGTTCAACGAAGCTACGAGTCAGTTCTACGCGGCGGAGATATGCTTGATTTTGGAGTTCCTGCACGAGCACGAGGGTGTTGCGTATAGGGATCTGAAGCCGGAGAATATTCTGATCGATCGGGAAGGGCATTTGAAATTGGTTGATTTCGGCTTCGCGAAGAGGATCCAGGATCGAGAGACTTATACCCTCTGCGGCACGCCCGAGTACCTTGCGCCTGAGGTCATCAAGAACACCGGCCACACAACCGCCGTAGACTGGTGGGCCTTTGGCATCCTCATATACGAGTTCCTCGTTGGTCAACCTCCCTTCTGGGACCAGAATCCGATGAAAATCTACGAACAGATCGTGGAAGGCCATATCCGCTACCCATCTGCCATGTCCGAAGCAGCGCGCGACATCATAGGCGGATTGTGCACAGTGGATGTGAGCAAGCGGCTAGGGAATGTAAAGGGCGGTGCGGCGACTGTGAGGGGCCATGGGTGGTTCGGGGGCGTGGATTGGGAAAAGCTATATCATCGGCAGATGAAGGGACCGATTGTGCCGCATTTGAAGAGCGCGGACGATACGAGGAATTTTGATGAGTATGATGCTGAGCCGGTGCATCGGGATCAGTATACGAAGGTAAGCAATGATGCATGTTCCTGAAGGCGAAGACGAGATCGGGACTGACTTTTGGTGACTGCAGGAAATGAAAGACAAATACGAAGCGATGTTTGCTGATTTCTAGCGGCGTTGCTACTACTTGATCGATTATGTGTTAGGTGTTCCTTTCGACTCGATGGGCAAAGATGCATGCGTGACCGTAAGCCTGGCGTTCATGGAGTTTCTTGCACGACTCAAGATGATTCCCCCGGTTGCGGCAGATCTGGACAGTATAGTGCATTGCATAGCATAGCATGATCATATGAAGTACATATCACATCGCGTTAACAGACAATCTCGCAGCCTTGGTAGTATACTGTATATATCCCGGCTCTTCACATACGCACCAAGCCAAAGCATCGGCTCAGCGAGTCAGTTGTCCCCTCATGCGGGGAAGCGGAGACAGTGAGAGCTTCAGGGTTCAGACTTCCCTCGGCCTTTGAACCCGGTGTACCTGAGCTCACATCCCTTCTGACCGCAACGATGTCTACAAGGCACCTTTGTCGACTTGTTGCACTGGCCTCCTGCATGTCGACGGGACAGGCTAGGAGGCATGTTCCGACGGGCTTTGGCTAGGCCAGGCCAGCAACGAAGTTTCGCGAGACACAGCAATCCCGCGACCTCGCCATGGATCCGCTTCTCTTCTGTGCTCACACAGGCTCACGCCATTGGACCTTCCTACCCAGCGCTCTACGAGGACACGATACCTACGCACTTTGCCAGCATAGTATCCAAGTTCGGCGATCGAAATGCGGTCATCTCACGACATCAGCAGAAAATCTTGACTTACGATGACCTCGACTCGCGATCGAACGCTCTGGCGCGTGGGTTCCAATCTCTTGGTGTCAGAAAGGGCGATCGAGTGGCTGTCAGTCTGGGTAACAATCTCGAGTTCGCGGGTTTGACGTATGCGTTATTCAAGCTTGGAGCCATCCTTGTGCCACTAAACCCGAGCTTCAATTCTAAGCAGATCGTGGCCGCGCTGAAACATCTTGATGCCAAAGTACTAGTCATCGGCGCTGAGACTAACTTGGTGAGGAAGGCGCCGAGAGGTAATGGGGACTTGTTGAAGGAGATCCATCCAGGAATCGAAAGCGCAGGTGGCGTGGAGAGCGAAGAGCTGCCGAGTCTCGAGAGCATCGTTCTCGTCGACAACTCATCTGGGCGAATTGACGTAAGTGCATTCAAGAGCGCTACGCCCTTCAAAGGCTTGATTTATGATTCGACACGGACTCTTCCCGATCAAGGGCTCCACAAGGACGATGTGGTAAATATTCAATTCACCTCGGGCACGACGTCTACGCCGAAAGCGGCGTGCTTATCACATCGCTCGATTCTCAACAATGGCATCCAAATCGGCGACCGCATGCTGCTTACCGAGCGTGATGTGATCTGCTGTCCGCCGCCACTGTTCCACTGCTTCGGGTGTATCTTGGGCTACATGGCTACAGCAACCCACGGCTCGGCCATAGTCTTCCCAACGGAAGCATTCGATCCGCTTGCATCGTTAAAAGCGATACAGGAGTATCGCGCTACGGGCTTGTATGGTGTGGCGACCATGTTCCTTGCGGAGCTGGAGCTGCTTGCGAACAAGACTGTGCCGTACGAAGGCTTCCAGCACCTTCGCACTGGTATCGCAGCCGGCAGTTCGGTGCCGGCAGAGCTGATGCGAAAGCTGCACAAGATTCTCAACCTGCACGAACTGACTATTTGCTACGGCATGACGGAGACGAGTCCCGTGAGCTGTATGACGCGCACCGACGACCCACTCGACAAGCGGACGGATACTGTCGGCCGCCTTCTGCCCCATCAGGAGGCGAAGGTAGTCAGTATCACCGATCCGACCAAAATCCTCGCGATTGGCGAAAGAGGCGAGCTAGCAGTGTCGGGCTACAATGTCATGAAAGAGTACTGGGGCGATGCGAAACGGACTGCCGAAGCTCTGATCCCTGACAAAGACGATCCGACGAAGCTATGGATGTTGACTGGTGATGAGGCTTCCATGGACGAGGAAGGGTATGTGACCATCACTGGGCGAATCAAGGATCTGATCATTCGAGGTGGAGAAAACATCCACCCTCTGGAAGTCGAAAATTGCTTGCTTGCTTGGGATGAGATTCGGGAAGTCAGCGTTGTAGGACTGCCAGATGAGCGGTATGGCGAAGTCGTTGCTGCGTTCGTGATCAAGGCAAAGGGAAGTACTGTGAAAGCTCAAGAGATCAGAGACTGGGTGAGGGAGAAGTTGAGTGGGCATTTGGGTAAGTACAGCCTTGTGGGCTTCTTTGACCAGAAGGATGTCGCTTGTGCTGACCTACGCGTCCGCAGTGCCAAAGTATATCTTTTGGGTCGACGACTACCCCAAGACAGCTTCGAACAAAATCCAGAAGTTCAAGCTGCAGGAGATGGGCGTGCAGCTGCTCAAGGAAGGGCAGGGCATTGAGTGATTGCACCGACTTCACTACAGACGCAACACCAGAAGCTCGACGTTCTGCTGTACCACTGTGAACGTTCCATTACTCGTCAACCTCGGACGTTCAGCACGGAGTGCAGACGACATCTCGGTCGACGATTGAATTGCTTCCACGTGGAAAGAATCTATGTGCGGCTAACCGTCGCTCGACTCTGGCGAACACTCGATTCTCGATATCCTCGAGCGATGCTGCCGCATGGGCCACCCTATACAACCAGTCACGTAAGCTGAGTCCTAGTGCATATCGCGTTCTGGAAGTTGGCTGTGAGCAATTAATCGCAACCTTTAGATCGAGGCCACTATCACGCCGGCTCCAAAGTGATCGTGAAATTGTTCGCGGTCACCGCGTGGAAGTATGGACAGGTACTCCATCACATCGTCGCTTCGAAGCCCCTCCGGCTGAAGTACTTCCACGAAACACAAGGCGGCTTGGCAGTCTTGAATAGACGAGAAGTACCACCTAACATCACAAGATCAAACATCGCGCACAAGCTAGTCGTCAAGTACCACTACAATACTGTATAACGGAGAGCTGGCGTCCGAAGTAAGTAGCTATCACCATCTATGCAAGTCTCTTCCATTTAGCAACCACGCTCTTTACTGCTTCCATTCATTACCCTCGTTCCGCTTGCTAGACGAAAGCTACTCACCAGCAAAAATGCAACTCACCGCCCTCGTCCTGAGCCTGGCGCTCTCGACATCCGCCCTCCCCGTCCCGAACTTCCTAGTCGCGCGCCAAAACTCCATCAACGGCAAAACCATCTCCCTCCTCCCCCTCGGCGACAGCATAACCTGGGGCTACCCAAACCCCACAACCGGCTACCGCTCCCCCCTCTACAACTCCCTCGCGGCCCTATCCCCCAAATCTCTAGACTTCGTCGGCTCCGTGCAAGCCGGCACCATGAAGGACCCCGACAACGAGGGCCACCCGGGCTACACTATCGCTCAAATCGCGAGCGCAGCGTCGGCGATCAAGAGCCGCTATAAGCCGAATGTCATTCTACTGCATGCGGGCACTAATGACGCGAATGGGAGTGCGGATCCGAGTCAGGCGGGTAATAATCTGGGGAAGTTGATTGATCAGGTTATTGGGCAGTGGCCAAATGCTGCGTTGCTGGTTGCGAGGATTATTCCCAGCACCAACTCAAATACTCAGCGCAACATCGACACGCTCAACTCGCAGATCAACAGTGAGTCTCATGGTCATTCCATCAGTGGAGGTTCTCGCCTTGTACTGACTTTGCGATCCTAGCCCTGGTATCCAACCGCGCGAACCAAGGCAAGCATATCGCCGTCGTTGATATGAGCAAAGGCAAGATCAACACTAGCGATCTGTCGGACTCGCTGCATCCTACCCAGGCTGGGTATGCGAAAATGGCGAACTTATGGTTGGCAGGGATTAAGACCGCGGCGGGTAAGGGTTGGTTTTAGAGTGTTTTGTTCCTCTAGAGGGATTTATTGGACGCACTGGCCTCGCTTGGGCGAAGGCAGATGTTGGTGATGTGCATGTGTCGAGCTACACGTGGTAGTGTACATGTAAGTTTGACATGTAGCTGCAATCAGAGACGTCAAGGTGCTTATGATGTACAACGCTCCATCACTTAGAGGAGAATCGTACGCCGAGGACCTATGACTCGTCGTCTTCGTAGTGCAGCAAGACACAGAGGGGTGCATACCGGCTTTCAGACGGATGGACTTCGAAAAGTCAGTCCGATGAGCGGTCAGCGAAGCGAGTAGGCGCACGTTAAAGTCAGAGTGAATGGAATATGAGAAGTTGGCAGGCAGAACAGGTTGCGTGTACAGATTGCCATTGATCAAATACTACATGCACATTTCCAACTTTCACATTTCACAATCACAGCAAAGGTAGAGTTCTAAAAAATCCTCTAACCCTTCTGGATACCCTCGAGCATACCGTAGTATGCAGGCTTCTTCTGGAAGTTCTCGTCCCAGACAAGCGCGCTACCCTCACCAGCAAAGACTCCCGGAATCCAAGAGTACTTGTCAGACACACCCCAAAGAGTGATTCCAACACAACCCTTGACAGCCAGGCAGGAGGATGCAACATTCTTGAACTGCTGCCTCTGGAGCTCGAGCTTAGCCTTGGTGGCAGGGACGACCATGCGCTCGTCGAGCTCGGTGTACACAACAGAGACACCCTTCTTGGTGAAGCCCTTGAGGACGGTCTCGAGGGTGTCCTGGCTGGGGGTAACGCCACCACCGGATGATGGGGTGGGCTCAATGGTAAGATGGGCCTGGAGACCGACACCGTCGATGCGGACGCCGTAGGACTTGATGAGGTCGACAATGCGCTTAGCACCGACGGTCTTGTTGCCGTTGTACTCGAGGTTGTAGTCGTTGTAGTAGAGCTTGGACTTGGGCGAGTACTGGGCAGCGAACTTAAAGGCGAGCGGGAGGAAAGCCTCTCCAATGGTGTTGTACCACGGGCTGGAGCGGTAGGTACCGTCCTCGTTGAGGGCCTCATTGACCACGTCCCAGCGAGTGCAGACATCGGCGTAGCGGCCGGCGAGGTTCTTGATGTGGTTCTCCATGATGGAGATCAAGGTGGCGTTGGAAAAGTTGCCGGCGGCGATCCAAGGCGGCAGCTGGGAGTGCCAGACGAGGTTGTGGCAGTGGATCTCGTAGCCGCGCGAGGTGGCGAACTGCACGATCTTGTCGGAGCCGACGAAGTTGAAGACGTTGCGCTGGGGCTCGGTGACCTCCCACTTCATGTCATTCTCGGGAGTGACACTGTAAGCATCGTCAGCATCTGTGCATTATTTGGCGGTCTGACGACATGAACTTACGAGTTGAAGTCCTCCTCGTAGGTGTTGCTCTGGACGGACAACTCTGCGCTATCGTTGCGGATAGTCAGAGCGAAACCGACGAACTCGCGGCCACGCTGCTTCATAGCATCGGCAAGCCCGACGGGATTGTAGCAGCCATTCCATCCAGCCTGGTTGCAATCGCCTCCATTCCTGGGGGGATCGCGTTTGGCGATTTGCGCACTCTGCGCGACTGCCGAAGCAGTGAAGGCGAGGATTGCGGCGATCTGAGAGAGCTGCATCTTGACTTGTCGAGTATGGAGATGGTGATGAGGAAAACTGAGCTACATTGCGCGTGGCGAGGCTCCTTATATTACTCCCAGCACGGCTATGCCCTGGCTCGCATCTCTCCATTGTACCGGGCTACAGGATTCTTTAGCCGCGAAGTCGACTCGGCTGCCATGTGGTCGTACCTGCCAAGGTCGTGGTCCGCTCCATGAATGCCCCATGTCCATCCTGCATGGCCAAGGCGAGGCCAGCGCTCAATGTGGTGTAGTTGACGCCACAATGTGAAGCCAAGCCTGCGAGATCGCGGAGAAGCGAAGCCAAAGTGTTTCAGCCGGCTTGGTATTGCAATATAGCGGGTCCACGCTACGGCTGCTGAAGGGTGCCCCATGGAGAAAGAGCGACAGAGTGACAGGCCGTCGACCGGGAGAATGCTTCGTCGTCGCTCTGATGGGGTGGTGCGCGACTGTTTTCGGTTGGTTCATGCGGCTACTATTGTGTTCGCATCAGCAGATCTGCGCCATGGTGTGTGTGCCTGCGTTTCTGCACGGCATGACTCTGTACGGCGTGATCTCGGCTCTTGAAATGTCGAGGGACCGTAGTGGTCGTCGGGTAAATGCCTTTTCATTTGGAAGACGAGGTATGGGCGTCCTTAGCAGGTGTCTTGACGAGATGACGCTGACGGAATGATCTCCCTTGTGCAGAGATGATGCTTGCAAGATCATCCACACTCCATGTGGGAGCCTGTAACCACGATCGCAGATCATAGCGATGGCACCGAGTAGCATCGCCACATGTTCCTGTCTATATTGATGTGCGCTATGGTATGCAGTAAGGTGGAGTTGAGGTGGCGAACAAGTCTGGAAGCAGTGCACTCCGGCTGTCAAGTGCCTAAAGCGGCACATTTGAATTGAGTATTCTTCATCGGGTACCTGACCTTCGCCTCTAGGAGCTAATCCCTCGAGTCATGACTAATTACATCGCCTCCGACATCTAGCCCCATACACTCCACAGTCCCCGCGACTCATACACCACTGCTTGCAGTCCTCGCGAACCGGCTCCTGGGCTCATCTGCCACCATATGGCCCATTGCCTGGCCCGGCTCAGCAAGTGGAGCATACATCTCGTCCGCTGGCGCAATGCCTGGACTATCCACTCTGCCAACGTCAGGAACAGTGTCCGAGAGCTTGCGACTATCACCCGCCTGGGCAAGGTAGCCGTATCGTCCTGACGTGGTGGTAAGTGCAGCTGGACGTAGTGTGGTGGTGTTCTCGTTCGTAGTCTCTGCGCGGTACCCGGTGCCGTACATGCCTTCGCCCTTGAGCTCCTCGCTTCTCCGTCCTTGACCTTGGGCCATCATGGTACCGTCTGGACCGCCGTGGGTGCTGCTTTCCTTCTCGTTGGCCCCGTCGACGTTGTTGGCTATGGTCAGTTCGTTCGCAACATGGCTAGCGTCTGCCTCATTGATACCAGCAGCCATGAGTAGCTTCTTCCTACGAGCTACCTTGGATGCATGGTCTGTGTCCTGATCCGGATTGGCGGTCTCGTACTCCAGGATCTTACTGCTAGAGTGTCAGTGTCCTGTCTGTGCAAGTATACGATCCGCATTTGGCTTACATGAACTTGTAGAATCCAGATGCGAGAATGGATCCGAGGATAGGTCCCAGCCAGTATATCTTCAGTGTTGTCAGTTATAAACTCGGACAAGGCCTACACAATGCCGCAGCCCGCCCGACTCACCCAGTGATAGCTATTGAACGTGCGGTCCACAGCTGCTGGACCAAAACTACGAGCCGGATTCAGACTTCCGCCAGTGAAATAGACGCCTGTGAGCTCGGCCACAAACAGCGCCAGGCCAATCCTGCAAGATATCCATTAGTGAAAACGCTCAATGGTGTTGCTCTGTTTCGATCGTACCCGACTGGCGCGATGAATGTGCCCTTGTGCTTCTCAGCAGCTAAACGAACGTCAATATGGAATTAATGTGTTGCTGTACTGTCCGGTGACCACTCACCCAACATGAAGATCGTGAAGACCAGTTGCGCAGTCAGGAACATCTCGATGAACAGCCCTTGCGCGACGGTTGTGCCTCCACCCAGAGACGTGCGGACGTTCAACTCTCCTGGAAACATGCAGGCAACTAGCGCAGCAGCCACAAGCCCTCCCAGCATCTGAGAGATGAACAGGAGGCCGCCGCGCATCCAAGGCAGTGCGCCTATAAGACACATCCCGAAGGTGACGGCCGGATTGAACAGCCCCCCGGAGATGCGGAAGAAGACCCATGCGTTGACTGCGAGCGAGAAGCCGAAGCAAAGTGCGATGTACTGCAGCTGCTGTGGGTTACTGCCAGTCTGCGCAACCGTCAGACCGCTGGATGACGGGATGCTGTTGGCGACCTGTGCGCCTGATAGAGCAAACCACAAGAACAGAACGGTCCCAACGAACTCGCCAGTCATGGCAACGAAGTGGTTGCGGACAGAGTCTGGTACTTTGCTGAGGAACGGCAGACGAATGTCTTCGTCATTGAGAACAGCATCGGTCCTATTGGCCTTGGTGAAAGGGAGTGCGAGGCCGCGGCCTTTGAGCGGTTCCTGACGACGATTAGTGATGAGATCGCCTGCCAGAAGCGATATAACGTAGGAGAAGAGATGAATCTGTCGGTGTAGGAGAGACTCACGTTGATATTCATGGTGTCAGCGCAACACCGGAACTCGTGTGGTCACGAATTCACGCTCCTGCCGGGTATCGAAGTGAAGACGTGAAAGAAGGAGAAGGAACGATAGCCTGCTCACTCCAATGCGAGCAAGGTGCGCCCTCGTTATCTACTCAACCTCACCTCCTCCCACCATGCGCGCCCGCTAGACCGTTGACCGCCGTCACTGGCGGCCGCCGCAATCATCATGGAGTAATCACCTCACTGTCGGGAACAATCGACGTGCCCAGGATGTCTCGCACCCAATCGCTTCACGGATTTCCTGCCCTTATCCACAGCTCAAGCCTGTTTACGACGGAAGTATGCGTCGAAGGGCAGGTTGAGAGCAGCTTTGTCGGAGCTCTGTTGCGGCGGTTTGCATGTCTTACCATGAAAGTCACGCGGTCATCTCGTGGGATTGAGTTTCGAAGCCCGTTGGCAGAGCCGGTAGAGCTCCATCTCGGAGTCTTGCACCGCGGTATTGCCATACACAACATCTGGTACGTTCAATGCGGGCGTCACTGTAGGGCTGAATCTCACCTTGAGCGACGACTATGCATGAGATTCAAGGATCTGATGCTTGTAAATGGGTAACATCCTGGTCTCCTTCGACGCCATCGATTCAAATCGCACATCCCCCACAACTCGGAGCTTAAATGGTACGCTATTGGCGCTTGTTGGAGCCGGTTACGTTTAGTGCGAAGCCTAATACCGCTACGGCGATGTCCCGACTGGGTTGGGTCTGTCGATCCTCTACGGATGTTGTCGACTGCCTGGTTTGCAGACGCACGAAGGCGCCGTGAGCACCCCAAGTCTAACGAAACTCGCCGTATAGCATTGGCACAAGGTGCAGAACAGGCGAAGCTGTCCGCTACTAGTGCCGTCATAATCTTGGCGCCGCGCATCTGGCAGATCAATGATCGAGATGCTGACCGACGACGAAGCTGCTCTGGCGAGCCTTACGACAGTACTTCGTCACCGGGCGTTGTTCTTGTGCAGCAGATGGCAGTCCTTCCAGTCCTTGGCACACAAGGAAATGAACATGCTCGGCGAGCGCTGACTTCTGGAATCACTTCGATCCGAGAGATCTTGAACGTTTCTCACCGACGACGAGATAACTGGCCTTCTCACGGGCTTGCAGAAGGCCCAGCCGATACAGCTGGCAATGCATTCTCCGAAGAAGATGACTATGGCCAGAGGGATTGCGTGCGCCAATGACTAAGCTCTTGATGGCTGCAGAGCCAGACCGGAGTATACCTCCCTCCAGTCAGCGATGCGCCTCATCTCTAACGGGGAGCATAGCCTGCAGCGCCCGTGGCCAGGGGTGTCGTCCTGTCATGTTGCATCATCAGCATCACAGGACTCGCCAATGCAAGCGATGGGACTGGCCGCCATCTGATGTCCTCAGTCTGCGGGCCATATGGTCGTGACGGACGATCTATAATCCGAAGTCGAATGCTGCCCAATTTGATAGCTACATTGAGTACTATTTCCTCTCCTTAGTTTCGCAGTACGTTATTGTCTTCATGTCGATACAGCGCGAGATTGTCTATACCTCAGGATCAAACCCAATCATCGGACGATCAGGCTAGTGGATAGCAGCCAGTCATCCACGGATAACATGTCAGGAGCACCTAGCGTAATCCTCTAGATTAGACCAGCAATCGACATTGCCAGCGCGGACGACGTAGCTGTCGTCACGCGGATTGACTCCGGGCTAGCGAGCACATTCGACCAGGTCATCGAACTCCCGCCGCCTCCGCCAGTCGCAGTGGTCCTCCCATACCCCTTCACCCTCCACACGGACGGCGTGTTCGGCTAGAATGTGGCACAGCATCTCTAATGACTGCTCGAGTGGCGCGCACGCTAAGGGTAATGCTCAACGGCGAGGGCCTTACCCCAGCAGAGATTCGACGCATACATGTCGAAACCTATGTGCGATGGTCTGCTGGCGTTGGAGGTATCTGGACGGACCTGGAAGGTGGGAAGTGGTTCGTGGAGTATGAGGCGCATCTATTCGGCAATGGAGGGCATGAGCAGGATTCCTCGTACGAACCGTCCGAGGACCGGTCGGCTTGGTACCGTAGGCGGACGCGGGAGAGAGACGCGGTGGTTGGGTATGCGGAGGCTCTACACCGCGCGAAAGACACGAGAAGAATGGGCAGGGGCGGTTGATGTGAGTCGTATCCAGAACGTCCTGAGGCAATCGCTGATCGTGAGGTCAGACAATTTGAACAAATGACCATTAGTGGCGTCGCAAATTCAGCTAATGCCTCACGAACATTCGATGATATGGCTAATCCGAGAGTCGCTAGGGAGTGACTGACCAGTGAATGCTACTTGGTTTGGGGTGACTAGAGTGAGCAATTCGGGAGCCTCACGGCGGGAGCTGCCGCAAATTGTGGTCTTTTCCAGCTTCTGGCATCATTACACTGGGCGAAGCTCTACACCCTCGACACTTCGCCGAGATAGTTGACTCCTAGTATCACTGACATCAACACCTTTATTTTGGACCATCGTGAAACCGCGTCTCGGTTTAGCATCGGATGCTGGTCTTTACAAATGACGCGATTGGGCCGCTCAGCATGTCCTCAACTTCGCAGCCTTTCGCGAACACTTTGCCGTCCTCTCGACCTGCAAAACACGTTTTGCATTCGCTCATAAGAATGTCACCCTCTTCGCCATCCTCTCCGTCCCATCGAAGACCCAGACGCATTTTCGACGGTCGCAAAGATGGGCATACCAATGTGGACAGACCCCGACGAGGTACAACAACCTCCCAACAGCAGAGCGGCGCCTCGCGTCCCCGGACTACTTGGAAGATACAGCACTGACGACTTCTGCGCCCTGAGAGACTGGACGGAAGGCGAGCGCACCACCCGACGTAACGCGGCTACGCACGCCATACGACAGATGCTCCGCGATGATGATAGCGCTGCTCCCAGCATCCTCGCTGCCACAGTGGTAACAGCAGCGACCACTCCACCTCGTCCTCGAGATCGTACAGCTTCGTCCACCATCGCTGCTCCAACCGTTGTTCCAACGAACGTCCAGCCGACCAGTGGCAATCAGGCTAACGCCGTCTCCGATGCGCTCGTCAACGCAGCAGCAGTCGGTCTGCTTCGCCTCGCATGTGGCGATGCTCCAGTAACGATCACTGCTCCATCCGTCAACACATCGACAACCGAGCAGGCCAGCGGCAACACGAACGTCAACACTCCCCTCTCCAGCCTCACCAGACCAACCGGTCCGCTGGCCCCTCCACCAAGTGGCACCTCAGCATCGGCCTACGCCCCAACCGCCCTCAGATACATCCGCGACAAAGACGGCATCTCCATCCGTGGCCCCGCCTTCACACCCAACCGCCTCGCCAGAATGCTGATACGGGATATCCTGACCAACGTGGAGAGACTCCCTCCCTGGAGTGTCCGCCTGCGCTTCGAAGTCATGTTGATGGCCTGGGAGACGGGTAGAGGTCTGCCTTGGGGCAAGTCTGCGGTTGACACGGAGGCGGGGGAGTACTGGGCGAGGCTTGAGAGGCATCTGTTCCTGCATAGAGGGAGGGCGGAGGGTTTTGTGCCTGAGGAGGCGGCTGAGGGGTAGAGGGGGATAGTGGTAGGGAGTGTATGGGCTTTGTTGCGAGGAACCGGGGGCGCTGACTTGACAGGCACGCAGACATAAGGCCGGGTGAGCTGAGCTGTATTAGCGAGATTTCGTCGGATGGTCATCGCGTTTGGATTCCTCAATGGCTCGATCAGCGCGCCTAGTGGCATTCAGGGTGATACTCATACACCCGTCGGGGTAGCAACAAAGTAAGAACCACCATCATAGAAGGAACTCCTCAGTCTGCTCTTCCCCTGCCCGTTCCTTCCTCACTCCCCAGCCCATCACATGTCAAGACCGCACTCCCTCGCGTTCACTCCACCTCTCACCACATCCCCAATAACCGTTCACTTGCGTCGCTTGACTGCATGGATATCACCATCGCTTCCTCGCAACGATGCGCTTGCTGCGCGATCTAATCGACATCACTATCGCATCGCTGTCGTTTCTTAGATCTTGCAGCATCACTATCGCTGCGCTCGTTGGCTGTGCAATCACTTCGACACGGGATTGGAGAGCTGTGTTGGGTAGAGAAGTGAAGCAGTACAGCTTCTACCAGGTGAGCCCCCAGGTGATCGGTGAAGTATTGCGTGAGACATCGGCGTGGCGGCGGCGGCAGCAGAATAGGGCGGACACTGCATCCAACACCCACAGTCTTGTACTGACAGAGAAGATCATCGTTGGAGAAGTGAAGTTCAGCGAGAGAGATAAGGAACGACTCAGTAGGCAAATCGAGGCGCAAGGAAAGCCGAAATCACGTCAGGCGAGCGCGGTATACCAGAGGAGACCAGAGCGTAAGAAGCGAAGTGACCCTCAATCCGAAGCGCCAGAGGAGGCTGTTGACTCAGGTGAGAGCCACAGCGCGGAGCAGATCAAGCAGCCGGAACCACCAACTCAGCAAAGGCGCGGAAATACACTCGAACACCAACTACCCGAAGAAGCAGTCGAAGACGTCGACACCCACAGCGCCGAGAAGACCAAGGAGGCAGAAGTACCCATCCAGCGCGAGCGCAAGTCATCGCTCGACCTTCTACTACCCGAAGAAGTCGTTGACTCGGTCGAGAGCAATAGCGTCGAACAGACCGAGTTCCCAGAACCTCCAAACCACCGCCACCGCAGCATCTCCCTTCACCTTCCGTCCCTCCTACCTCAGCAGCAACCACCGACACCGCGAATCATCCTCCCAGGCCTCAGTTCGCAATCCTCGCCCGAGCGACGCGCACGCAAACAGTCTCTCAAGCAGGCCCTCACTACGGCTATCAAGCGCGCAGCTATGCGGCAATCCCAGGATAGCTTGCTCTCGGGCACCACAGCACAAGCCTCCGCAGAATCGCCGCAAAGTCCAATGAAATTCGATTGGACGCCAGTCCGCAGGCGAGCATTGAGTGTGCAGGAGAGAGGTGGACTAGACTCTTCCAACGCTGCGTTCAGCGAAGGTGAGAGAGGTGAGTCGAAGCCGTTTACTTTCAACGTGCAAGCGGCGGAATTTAAGCCTGCAGTCCAGCAAGAGACGCCAAGACTGCCGGAGTGGAGGAGGAAAGCGAGGCCTCTGCCGTCGTTCGCTGGGACGCCACCGGCGCTTTATCAGAGCCCTACGATGCAGTCGCCGTTGATGCAGTATCATACGCCACCTTCTCCGCCTCGAACGCTTCAGTCGCCGCAGCAGGAGTCCATGCACACTCAGACTTTCGTTCCAGATCTCGAGCCAAAGGCGACGCGGACACTTGACCAGCTTCGCGAGCACCACACCGCCCTTCTCGCAAGTCTCCACCACTACGCGCCCGCATACCTCGCCCTAGGCCGACTGTATCACTCTACACCGATGACAGCCCGAACCTCGCCCTGGATTTTACCTGCTTTCCAGCAGGTTGTGGGGGAAGCATTCATGGTTTCGAGGGATAGGCAGTTGCCCGAGCTCGTTCAGATCTTCGGCGAGATCAGCATGCGGCTCACGCAGACTTCGAAAATGCTAGTCCAAATGGCGGATGAGGATCTGGGTAAGTTGGAGGCGGAATTGAAGCGGTGCGACGAATTGCTGGGGGAGGCAGCGGTCAGACTGAAGATGTTGCAAAGTGCTGTGGGGGATATTTGTGGGGTGTTTGAGAACGATCGGGAAAGATGTCGGGCTGAAAGTGAGGAGGGGTGGAGGGCGAGAGGTGTAGCGGAGAGGGCCTGGGTGGTCGTTCTGCCTGAGGTGTGCAGTGTACAGGAACAGTGAATGGATGGGAGGGAGACAGGATGAAATGAACACTCAGCCTTTTACGATTAGCATGAGGGGGGTTCAAGTTTGGGCTCTCAAAGGCCAGAGAGCAGAGGCTTCATTGTTGCAGTGCAGCATGTATGAGCCTGATCACCTTTCCGAGCTGCATGAGGAACTATAACATGACCTTGGCTTGCTGAGATGGAAGAGAGTAGAATTGTCATCACTCATGTAAAGGAGGGATGCAGTCGGGGCTACTGCCCGATTCGGCTGGCGAGCTCGGCAGTGTGTGGTCGAGTCGCCGGCCAGCAAGCACCACGACGCAAGCACACACACATATCCATATCATCGATATACACCACTTGCCCACTATCATCTGGCTTGCCCGATGCTGCATTGTGTGCTGTCTACATTTGCTCCTGTACGTACTACCCCACTTAGTCTTGGAGAACCTGCTGAGCGAAGGTAGTTGCTTACATATACGGGAATTGTGGACTGACGCATATGATAGTGCATTTCGCTGGGCGAGAGTTGTTTGTGGCATTGTCGCGATTACTGAAAGGCATCGGATACACCTGGACTGCTCCATTGGATAGGAGAGAAGGGAGAGGAGGCGCAGAAGGCGGCGAATATGGCCACGGCGATGGGTACGTTTCCATTGAGATGCGGTGGGAGGGACCACATATCCGCTTCCCGCCCGGCGAGATGGCTATGATATGGCCGCCCAGTACGAGATGCGAGATGACAAGCGACTAACAAGATCTGCCACTACAGCAGATGGCTACGCCTACTCCCGATCATCATCATTCTCCGCCGCGAGATCCCCCGACACCGCTTCGCCCATCTACCCCGACCGAGCGATTCGACCCTTGCCAAACAGGAAGCTCAAGTCACGACTGTCGCCTGAGCAGCAGGATACGATTGTATACCCTGCATCTCCGCCGCCGATTGCTGCCCCTGTCAACCAAGCACCGCAGGAGAGCACTTCGAGACCTGCCACCAACGGTGATGTGCATCACCACCATCATCATCACCACCACGACCATGACCATGATCAGCAGGAGGTCCATGACCACTGTACTTGCAAGCATGACGATCTTGACAGTGGCGATGAGGAGGTCGAGTTCGATCATCCAGACCACCGATATGAACCCCTTCCCCCAATGCAGCCTAATGGCAAGCCGCCTCTTGACTCTGTGCAGCGACGATTGGTAGAAGCATCGCGGGGTGGCAAGGCAGCGGCAGCTACAGGATCGGCAGCATCGAGTGCTGACGGGTATGAGAGCTTCGAGAACACGAGCAACAAGAAGAAGCGGAAGATACCGCTGTCTAGCACTTCCTCTGTCCACCAGAGCACTCTCAGCGCCGAGATGGCGAGCATGGGCATCAACAATGATGGCGCAGCGGATGAGCATCATGCTGTGCAGTACCAGCAACAGCATGGCGCTGCAGCAATGTCAGGGACGGGTATCAGCGGAGCGGGCCGTGGGAGGTATGGACGACCGAGCGGACGGCGACCATTGGCAAGCTGGACTGCCAGCAGCACCAACGCGAACACCGTCAGCGGACGAGCGCCTATGAGGTCTGGAGAGAACGATGGAAGCCACGGTACGTCGACTCGGAGTCATGATGTCACGTGCACCCTCACCTCCGAGACAACGACTAACGCTCTTATGTCCACAGTAGCAGACTCCAACACGGGCGGCATCATCTCCCAAGCCATCAAGACCGCCGCCGAGCAAGGTCCATTGACTCCACAAAAGGGCAAGGAGAACATCAGTCTACTGCATCAGTCTGCCTCAACCTCAGTGACACCAAAGACCCAATTCACCTTCACCTGCGAATCAGACAGCGCCTCCAAAATGGCCGACCACGCCCAAGAAGCCGCCTACCGCGCCGGTTTCGCCACGCCGACTCCAAGTAATACTGCTCCCCGCGCCCCGAACGGCGCTCCCGCCCCCCGGACAGCAACAAACCAAGGCACGCAAACCGCCCCGC